>JAHBMJ010000225.1:17500-35000 GCA_018398765.1 Chromera velia | reverse complement strand
TGATCATATCCGCCCCATTGTTCCCACAGTTGACTTCTCTGAGAATAACACAATCTGACTGTGTGTCAGAATCTCTGGAGTCTGCGGGTGCCACCTGACCCATGTCTTCTTGTTGAGCTTCTCCCTGGGAGCTGCCGGGAATCAACGTCGGGCTGAACCTTGGAACCCAGTCTCCGGCTGCAGGTGAAGGCATCATACCCAGTGTCTGCTGCTCATATTCTCTGAAAGGAGGGTCAATCGACAGAAGTCCAGGGCTGAGAGGTCTGGGGCTTGAAGTTCGTGATATGGGATTGTGAAATCTATGGCAAAACTGACTGAGACTGTGGGGCATTGGGCTGTGGGGCCTTGAGCCGAAGGGAAAGGGGCTGTGGAACCTTCCTGGACTATCAGGTGGGAAGGGAAGAGGACTAAGCCTCGATACGTCTTGTCTGTCATCCCTGTTGTTCTGTGGTGAAGGAGAGAACGACCCAGTTAGGTATGATACACCTTGGACTGCTGCCTCTATCCCTTCATCCTCTTTATCACTTACGAGCGGAAAGGTGGGAGAGCGAAAAAACTAATTTAGCAGTTGTCTGTCGGTCTGTCCCGATGAAGCAGCACCCATGATGTTGTTGTGTGCAGGTCTGCTGGGGAAATCTGTTGCCTCTCCCATGCATTGTCTTTTCTTGCTGGACGAGCTAGGATGAGTGTCTGTCCCATCGGTAAAAGGCATTCCGTCAATCCTGGGTTCTTCTTGTCCTTTTGGGGAATTGTTGATAGACTGCGGAGGATTTGAAATCGGGAAGGCCGGTGGCAGCCGTTCGAATGGATACTCCATGTTCGGAAGGGTTCTATTCCAAGTATTCGCTGCCATTATTTTATGGACTGGAAACCCGTATCTTCCATTATCTACTTGGAAGAGCTCTGCGGGCGAAAATGCTGCTAACCGGATTGATGTCCCTTGTCTGAAAGGACCTTGCCACACATGCAGCCCTTGTGCACATGCGTCTTCGTATGTTAATTCTAGAATTATTAAAAACCCTCTCGAGGTGAAAGTGCTATGCCATCCTTCTTCTGACGGGACAAAGAAATGATCTATGTATGCCGCATGAGCAGTCGCAAGATTCCATGCTGCTATTGGATATTTTGCATTGGAGTCTGGGTTCCAAGGTTGTAAGATTACTCTCATAATTTTCACTGCGCCAATGCCAAAGTATTTGGTGATTCCTGTCATAGACTCTAAGAATCCAATTGCCTTAACGACCCCTCTCCCCAAATTAATCTCATACTCCGTCCATATTCGTTTCTTTTTATATTCCTCATGATATCTGCGGAAGTCTTTCTCGTGGCGGAGGCGACAATTCCTAATTGCTTTGAATGTGGCATCCCACGATTTCGGACAGGCCACTGCCTTAATAGAGAATGTGAGAGCCAGCACAGCGATATCGTTCATCCAGGAGTGGTAGAGCAGGATGGCTGCTCCTGGGAGACCCGCTTCCCTGATCAGCATTCTCATCATCAGGGCGAAAACCTTCGTGGCAAATTTCTACCACTGTGCCGTATATAACCCTGCAGGACCGTGGGCTGTTCCAATTGGGATGTCATGGTTTTCATAGGCCTCAAATCTCTGATGCAACTCCGCCCTTTGATCTAGTATGAAGTTGTAGGTGTCCTCACCCAGTCTTTTGTGCATCTCTTCTCTGCTAGCCTGTTTGGCTTGGTCCATAGATCTCCGTGCGTAGCTTGAGAGAAACTTTGTCGGGGGCCGCGGAGCGGAGCTGGGAGAAGTTTCTGTATTCTTGTCTTCCATTCTCTCGATGCCTTTGTACAGCTGAACAACTGTTGTTCCAGAAAGGGAAGGCTAAGAGAGAAGAATTAATACAGATGAGAATCTGAAAGGGGAAGGTGTTCGCAACCTTAAGAATGACAGGTGTGAGGGTACGGAATACAGAGGATGGTGCTTGTGTTCTTGAACTTGACAATCATTCAGTGAGTTGATGGTTGCGCAACACCGTACATCCGTCAAAGTATATTCAATTTCGAACTTTTTCAAATTTGACAGACTTTCAAATTTGTCAGACTTTGCGTAATTTGTCTACCGGGGACGCGGCTTCATGCATGCAGATTTGTTTTCCGGGGCCGCGTCGGGCCTGCCTCAAAAATGATGAAAAAGCATGCATGTATATATATATGCATGTAAAGATCCATCTATCTCTTGAGAGGGAACTGACCTTAATGATCAATAGTACAGCTAACCTGAATCACTTCTTCTCATGATATCACTCCTTGATAAGTTTTCTACTTATTTGAGGTCATCTCTCGAGTCTTCTCCTTGAGTATGGTTTGAGCGAAGAGAATGTTCATCTCCGTATAGTTCCCTGGGACTACGTTTACTACGATCTGTATATATACAATCGATCTCTTTACTTGAATCTGGAAGTATGAGTCTCACTTGCCCTAAGCATTGCTTTGTACGTCACGTTGGGTGGCCAGCCCTCCGCATCCGAACAAGGCTTGTGACACTTGGAGAAACAAGCTGACCGCTATCCCGGTGTTTGGCTCGAGTCTGAAGGTTAGTTTATGTTTCTCTATTCTTTTATCTTCCTCTATGTTTCCAAGTTTGTAACATCGCCCACGTGCCTCTCATTCATACATTGTGCATATATTTTCAGCGCTGTGGGCTTGCGATCATGTCGCTTCCTGCCTGGTGGGGGGCTATATCAGAGCCCAGGACGCAATTTATGCTCCTGCCTCCACCTCTCTCACCATGTTGATTTTTGCCATGCCCCCAACAAGGCTCTTGACCTTTATACAGAGAGGTTGATCGTATGATCTTTTATGAATTTGATCCGAATACTCATAGTCTCTCCGGACTATATAATGTACAGACTGTATGGGTCTTTAAATTTCATTAATTACTTTACGGTTCATTACGAATGAGTCAATCATTCCATGCAGGTCTCTAATCCTCTTGACGCCGGTACCTCTCTCTGTCAGTTACTTCTTGCCTCTGTCTGATGGTCTCCCGGGACCGGGGCAATATCTCATTTCTAACGACACGTAGCCTATGAAATGAGTAAGGAGAAGGAATGAAGTATTCCACTTGTCCTTCTATATGGCAAAAGGCCTTCCAGCAACGATGCCCGGGCATTCCTGGCTTCACCAGCTCTAGGATCCTAATTGCACCTCTTTCGCATGCATAATCAATCACTCATCTTGCTCTCTTTCATGTCTGTCTCCCTATTGTCAGAAGGTGCTTTCTCTGAATTATTCCAGACTCAAACAACGCTTCCTCTACCCTTTATTCTTCTCTTATCAAGTTTGCCCTCAATCATTCCCAAAGCAGTCTCTTTTCTTCCACAACGATGTCTTCTTCGTCCAAATTTTCATGTAGGAGCCAGTCTCCCATTCCATGCAACAACCATGCATGGTTCCTCCCTACACAGAGGTCAGTCTCCCTTCGTCTCCCTTTCCATTTATACAATCCACAATTCTTTCTCTCAGTTCTCTATACAGATATCCGTCTCCCCTTCTATCCATACAACCACATTTCTTCCTTCCATCCATCTTTTCATGCGGAGGTCAACTTCCTTCTTCCATTCATACAATCACAATTCCGCCTTTCATCCTTTATGCAGAATTGATTCTTCTTCTTCCGTTCATGCAACCACAGTTTCTCCTTTTCTCTCATCATACAGAAGCCAGTTTCTCCTTTCACTCAGATGGTGTTCTCTTCTCCACTCACGTGTACAACGGCGTCTCGCGGTGTCTCGTCTCTTCTTTCATTCAGGCAGCGTTCTCTCTTTCCATTCATATGTGCGACGACGTCTCGTCTCTTCTTTCATTCAGTCAGCGCTCTCTCTTTCCATTCACATGTGCGATGAGGTCTCGTCTCTTCTTTCATTCAGTCAGCGCTCTCTTTTTCCATTCACATGTGCGACGATGTCTCGTTTCTTCTTTCATTTAGTCAGCGCTCTCTTTTTCTATTCACATGTGCGACGATATCTCGTCTCTTCTTTCATTCAGTCAGCGCTCTCTCTTTCCATTCACATGTGCGACGATGTCTCGTCTCTTCTTTCATTCAGTCAGCGCTCTCTCTCTTCACTCTTCTCCCCGCTCCATTATTGTCCCTCGATTTTCCTCAGGTAGTTTTCAACTAATTCGGGACACGAGAGGTCATCTTCTGTCTCCCAAGTGAGTTCTTCGTATCCTTTCCATTTGAGTAGATATTCAAATTTGTCTCCTTTCTTCCTTCGACCACAAATTTTTTCTACCTCATAATCTCTTCGACTGTCTCTGTCCGCACTGTTTGTCTTTGTTTTCTTCTTTTGAACGGCTAAGTCCGTTTGGTGTCGTTTTCGCGAAGTTTGTTTCATTTCCCCTTCCTCCCTTGCTTCTTCTACCTCAGGCATTTCCTCATCATCCGCAACTTCCACCACTTCTTCTGGTTCTTCATCGATTTCTTCGTACGTCACTTCCATCACGTCGCTTTCATTCAAATTTCATGAAAGGAAGGGTTTGATTCTTCTTCTATTGACTGTCATCGTTTGCTGTGCCCCCGGTTTACGTAAAACGAAAGTTTCATTGGGTAAACAAGCATTAATTAAGTAAGGCCCCTCAAATAAGTCATTCAATCCTTTTCCGATCCTCTTGTCTTTCTTTGTTCCCTTTTCTAACCAAACGTAATCGCCCTTCTTGTAAATCCTTAGTTTGGAAGGATCGTTTTTGAGTTTTCTTCTCATTCTTTGTTCTGCTGCTGTTTGGAAAAGTTACATTCTTTCTTTGTTCTCTTTTCTAACATCCTTCAAAATCTCTACATAATCTTGTAGAAGGAATTTCTCATCAACAGATAAATCTGCCAACAAACGCGATGGATTGTTGGGTTCTTTACCGAAGATGATCTGGTAGGGGCTCATTCCAATACTCGTTTGATACGTACTGTTATGTATGAAAGCGGTAAAGGCACAATACGCACTCCAGTCACTCCCTGATTTGGTTACATATTTTACCATCGAGTTCTTTATATCTGCATTGATTCTCTCGATTCTTCCTTATGTTTCTAGAGAATATGCTATCACTAGAACTCTGTCTGATCCGATTAAATGACAGATACTTTGAACCACCGGATCTAAGAGATTTGCCCCCCTGTCTGACTGCAGGCGCACTGGTATGCCATAACGATAAATTAGATTCTGTACAAGTGCCGTTGCGATTGTATCTGCTTTTTGATTTTTCAGTGGAATCAATTCTGCGTACCTGGATGCGAGACAGAGTATAACCAAAATGTATTTGTATCCCTCTTTTGTCACCGGAAGGGGACCCACGATGTCAAAACTGAAGCTTTTCAGCGGCGCATCTCGAATGATTTGTGGTTTGTACTGTGCTTTCTCTAAATTCCTTCTCCTCATCTGGCATTTTCTGCAGGTACGAACAAACTGTTGTACATCCGAATACATACTTTGCCACAAATATTTCTCGGACAACGCCCTGACCACCCTGTGCATCCCCATGTGTCCCGCCAAAACGTGTGAATATGAATTCTGTAAGAGTGCTTCTCTCATTTATTTTGGTACTGCCAAAAGAAAACGTATGCCTGAGCGGTGTCCATTGGTAGGGGGGAGAAGACGCAGGAGTAGTCCTTGATGCATCAAATACAGAGGGGCTTGAGAGACTAAACAAATCCTTTCATGATAAGAGAGTCCTTCTGGAATTTCTCCCTTTTCCAAATATTTAATCATTTGTGACAATTCTGGGTCTTTTCTTTGTGCAGATTTTACATCTTCCACTGTGTGTGGTAACACGATTAAAGGTGCGTCAAGAGGTTTTGGTACGTTTGATTCTGGATTTCCTTCTTTTCTTTTCTTCGTTATCGTGTATGCCGCAACCACAACTGAGTCATCTGATTCTGTGTCTGAGTCTTTTTCTTCCATTCGTTCGTGAACGAAACACCCTCTTGTAAGCGTATCTGCATCTGTATTGCTTGTTCCCTTTTTGTGGATGACCCGATAATCATACCCTGACAGACTGAGTTTCAGACTCATTCTCATAAGACGGGGGTTAGTGTCTTTCTGTCGGTGAACCCACTGCAAAGCTGCATGATCAGTATAAATAATGAATTCTCTCCCCCACAGCCACGGCTTAAATTTCTCAACTCCCCATGTGTATGCAAGCATTTCGATCTCAGTTATGTGCCAGCATCTTTCTATTGATGTGAGTTCTCTTGACGCATACGAAATTACATATTCACGCCCTTCATTGTCCTCTTGACGCAGAATTGCAGAGATGGCAGAGTGTGAAGCGTCACATTTTAAGATGAAGGGAACATTCCAACGAGGATGGCCAAGCACAGGAGCTGAGGTGAGGATCTGTTTCAATCTGTCAAATGCTTCTTGGTCCGCCGTCTCGCTGAGGTGAGGATCTGTTTCAATCTGTCAAATGCTTCTTGGTCCGCCGTCTCCCATTTAAAGGGTGTGTTTTTCTTTGTCAGGTCATAGAATGGTGCTGCTATTGATGCATATTTCTCTACAAACTTCCTGTAGTACCCCGTTAACCCTAAAAATCCCCTTGTCTCTTTCATAGTCTTGGGAGGAACGGCGTTTTTAATATATTCTATTTTCTCGCCTGAAGGTAAAATACCTGTGAGTGTAATTTTATGGCCCAAATATTGTATTTCCTGTTGAAAGAACGAACATTTGCTGAATGAAATTTTCGCTCCGATATTTTTGAAGCGAGTGAGCACAGCATGAAGGTCGGCGAAGTGATCTTCCATAGACCGAGATGCACAGAGTAAGTCATCCATGTACCCCCATGCGCATACATTCATCAATCCAGTAAACAATTGGTCCATGGTTTTCTGCAGTATGGCGGGAGCGGACTGAATGCCAAAAGGTACGCGAAGAAACTTGTATGATCCTTTGTGACAAGAAAATGTAAGTTTTTCTTGATCCTTCTCTCTTACTTTCATTTGATTGAAAGCCGAAGCAAGGTCAATGACTGAGAACCACTTTTTCCCTTAGAGCTGAGTCAGAATGTCATCTATGTGAGGTAAGGGCCAGTTTTTCTTCTTCAAAACAGCGTTTAGACAGCGGTAGTCGACATACAATCTGACTTTATTTCCTGGTCCTTTTTTTTTCATGCAAACGATCGGAGCACTCCAGGGACTGAGGCTTTCTGTGATTACTCCTGACTGCAACCAATTATTTATTTGTTCTTCTACCTTTTCTCTGAGCGTATGCGGCACCTGTCTAGGTCTGATGAAAACTGGTTTTTCTGTGTTCGTTTCTATGGCATGTTCGATTTTTCCCAATAATCCCAAGTTTTGCTTAGTTGGAAAGAGGGAAGTGAACTCTAATAGTAGAAGCTCAAATCTCTTCTTTTCTTCTGGGTTCAAATTCCTGGCCTTCTCAACCGTCTCCTTGATTTGTTTGATTGCTTCTTCTTTTTCTTTTGGAAGAAGTTCGTCCTTTTCTTTTTCTTGTGAATCTTCCGATATAGACATTTGTGCGGCTGATATGTTGCAGTCTTGTCGCACCCTCTTATTCTTTTCTCCACCCTCGTTGTTTTCTGTGCAGATGGTTGAAAACGCTTGATTTTCTTCTCCTTCAGTTCCACAAATAGATGCATATGCAAGATAGAGATTAGGAGGGAAAGTGAAAGATCGACATGTAGCATTGGTCACAGCAATATGAACACTTCGGTCTTCTATCTTTCCCACGCTGTCATGCAGGTAAATCCTCATGGGTGCATATCGTCCCAAACTGCCCTCTACATGTACAACACTTCCATTGGGAATCACAGAATCATCAGGTAGGGAGATAGACATATGAGAGAAAGAGGAAAGAGGGAGAGTTTCTTTTCTTTGAAGGAAGAGAGGTGACTGGATAAACTGTTTTTCTTTCCTGAGAATTTCCACAGGGCGGAGAGAAATCCCACATAGATTTTCTCCTTCTCCTTTCAGCTGAAGGACGTCGGGGTTGAAAGAGAGAGACAAAATATGTTCATTGCAAAACGACTTTTTGAGAATACATTCATTTTTGATAGAAGAAGAAATGTAAAATCTGTGTTTTTTTATCTTCTCTTCTATGTTTACCTACAGAGAGACGGACCCTTCATTTCCCAATTCTTGTCCCCCTTCCCCTTTTATAGTCAGTGGAATTCTTTATACAGTCAAACCTGGTATTTCTTTCCTGAGACGTCGAAAGACTTTTGTGTGCAATAAAGAGACTTCGGCCCCCGTGTCAATAAGAACAACTGTAGAAGGAGTTTCTTCTTTAGAAAGAGAAATGAAGAGTCCTACACCTGGTGAAGAAAGTCTGATATAAGCAATGAGAGCAGAAGGAAGGGGTGAAGGGTCGGGTTGTTTTCGGTCCTCTTTCATTTAAGGCTTTTTGTTCGTGTACAGTTGCCTCGGAACTGCACACGCTTCAGCGTTTTTGTCCTTAGTTTTGGTTCACCGGAATGGCATTCGCATGGGTTGCCAGTCGAGGCGGAGGTTGGGGAATGGTGTGATTCGGTCTTATCGGCTTCGACATCGAGAATGGAGTTCGAGACGCTGGTGGATTCATATGCGGTCGATTCCACGGCTCAGGTGGGTGTCTATTGGGAGGGAAGTGGCGGTATGTTTGGTAGGGTCTGAGTGTCCTACTACTGTTTCCTTCAAATTTTCTCGGTGGTCCTCGCATTGGTCCTCTCCATCCATTTGTATCCCTTTGATCTCTGTCTGTATTTTGAATGTACTGTTCCCTTCCTCTCCGATCTCTTTCTTTTCTTTCAGCTGCCATCTCATCCTTTCTCTTGATTTGGCATGCAGCTCTAATATATCCTTTCTTATGACAATAGTTATATTCTATCTCGGGTAGAAGCGTGCATCTATTCATAGTGTGTGTCCTGGTCCCTGCACATTTGGTACACTGTGCCCTTGACTGCAGTATTTCGTGTGCGATGTTTGCAACGTTCACTACAGAGGTTCCTTGTAGGACATCTTGCATGGGTACGTCATCACTGTCTGGGTAGGTGATTTCCAATCTTTCCCCCGGGGGTTCCATCCTTCCTATTTTTGCACTGGAAACAGAGACTTGATGTGTTGCCGGAGTTACAGAAGAGTATTTCTTTGCATCTAAGAGAAGTTTTTGAAACGAAGAGTAATCTTTTGTTCTCAGTGCAACTCTCACTGTCTCGTTAACAACTCTTTTCACGAAGTGTTTAGTGACAGTTGACGCATCTATATCCTTTCCGCTCTCACTGCATAGATTTCGATACCTGTTTGCATAATCTTCGAGTGACTCAGTAACTTTCTGTTTGAGGGAAAAAAGCTTTTCTTCTGCTGAGTCTTGATCTGCTTCTGTTAATTTATATTCGTTCAGGAAGAGGTCTGTGAGCTGCGCAAGGGAGCTGATGAGAAGCAGCTTCCCAGGAGGAAGTTGATCGTACCAGGTTTTGGCTCTACTCGCGAGTGTGGAGGGAAAGTACATGTCTCTGAAGTTGAGGAAATTCCATTGCATCCGATTGTAGAAACGAATCATCCTCCCCCAATATGCCCTTGTTTGTGCTCGATCTCTCGAGAAGGAAGGAAGGTCTACTTTCACTTTTGGTATGTCTCTTGTATGCCACGATTCGGTATGTGCTCTTGGGGAGAGACGATGTCTGGTGGGAGTCTCGGGAATGTCGGGAGAGTAATTGGTATCCATACGCACAGGGACGACATTCCCCTGTCCGTCCAACCTGAAGATAAATCCCTGAGTCTGCAGGTCTCTGAGGAATTGGAGGTCAATGCTACTGAGCACTGACTGAGGCGGGGGTCCCCTTGGAGGCTCGTCATTGTGTCTGGAGGCCCCCTGTTGTTCTCCTTCGTTCATCGGTACTTCTTGTACTTCTTTTTCTTCTTCTAGGTTGGGGTTTGCTGGTGCTGCTACTCCTATCTGGACGTCGGGATGTTCAGCTTGAGGATTTTGTCCTACTGCTTCTCCATCTGCATGTGGATCCTCGTTCTGGTTGGCGTTGGGTTGGGCTGAGTCTGAAGGAGCAGCAAGTGGGAGAGCAGCCTTGGCTTTAGCTTTGGCTTTGCTTTTAGCTTTAGCTTTCGGTTTGGGAGCGGCGGCCTTTGCGAGACCTTTTGCCTTTGCCTTTGCTACAGCGTTTGCTAGAGCTTTTGCCTTCGCTTTTACCAGCCTGGTGTTATGCACGGGCATCGTAATTCTATCGAAGGGGATCGGAATCAATCAGAATACGGCCAGACCCACCTACTGTTAAACACAAAGTAAGGGGGAAGCTGTAGGTGTTGAATGCAGATGAATTTCTCTTGGTGGGTGGTATCAAGGCCGAGAGCCTTCAGACCGAGAGAGGACTGTCAGTTGTGGGCCCAGACTTGATAGCTGTACTGGTCCAACAAGAAGACGCTCAAGTTTTGTGGGTTACTTACGAAGGCAGCGTTCCTTTCGAGGGCTTCCTTAGCAAGGAGGCGGGCTTGTTCCTCTCTTTCGGAAACTGCTCTATCGGGAGGGGAACCAACAACGGCTTTGAGTACCTTGGTTGTCTGAGCCGTGCTCTGATCAAAGTTGATGGGTGGTCTTTTCTGTCTGTTTCCTTAAGTGGGAAGTATTTTGTCGAAGTATAAAGAAAAAGGGGAAAAAAGAAAGAAAATTTAACAGCGCTTCGCGATGAATTCCTGTCGGATGAGAAATCTATACAGAGGACAGAACGGGAGACTTGTCAGCGATTTTGACAGCGCTTCGCATTCTGGTCCTGTTCAATCTGGGTTTTGGAATAGGAGTGTAAGAACGGGGGGGGGGGGTGCGTTCGAGCTCTTAGGACTCCAGGTCCGACGGGGTCCCCCCTGTTCGAGCTTTAGGGAGATCAGACCCCTGTGAACGGGGACCCCCCCGTTCGGAGAGCTCTAGATGAGAAAAAGTGCTAGGTCATGAAGACAACCTAGATGATGACCTTCATGAAGCCTAAACTGTTCTCAACTCTAACTTAAAACATACTTAAACTTCTGAAATTCTAGCTAAAATCTTCTTGTAACATTTTGTAACTTGAATAAAATTAACTTCAGCATCAATTGAATTCAACTCCGTCATGAGGTGTCATTAATCAGCTTCTAATTTTTTCTAATTTGTCATCAAACAAAGATTGGCAGAGGCAGAAACACTTGCGATATAGATATTAGGTAATCGATGTGCCCTTATGTATCAGGGCAGTCGTTGTGCGCCTGCAGAAAGGCAGCCAAAATTCTCGGTGAGCCAGTCAGATTCTCTTCTGGCTCGTCGGTGTTGTCTGCCTCGGGCCACCCCTTCCACTTGATTCTAAACCACCGTTTCCTCCTCCGAGGAGGGCCTCTCCACTCCCATCCCCGGATTGCTTCCACTTTGTACTCCTCCGAGGGGGCGCTCGCGAGAACCTGTTTCAATTGCTCAAAACGCTGCAGTGCTGCAGCAGAGAGAATGAAACGCTTTCGCTCATCGTCATGAGCGAAATCAGTGACCTCCTCCACAAAACCTCCCATTCCCTTTGTCGTCAAGAAGTCAACACTGCGGACAGCTGTGAACTCACCCGATTCTCCATCCTGCTCGAGGAAAGAAATCAACGCTCTCTCTACCGCAGCCATGTACAACCACGGCTGATGCTTGAACCCCTTCCCACTCTTCATTCCCACAGTGAGGATCTGGACGACTGTTATGCTCTCATCAAACTGATAGATCCAGAGGCTGCGTGGAGTCATCTGCATTCATGAAAAATACGTAAACTTCTAAATCAATAAATATGACTACACAAAACGTTACTCGCGACAGAACAGAAAGTTAGAGAGACAGTGCAGACTGACTGTCACAGCAAGGAGACAAAAACATGCAAAAACAGACTCGGAGAGACAAAGAGTCGGCCACGCTGACTGACTTTGACGGCATCCGCGTTGATCAGAGTTTCACGCCCACCCACGTGCAGCTTCCGATGCTTGTATCTCTCGAGACGGCTTTGCAGAGTCTTCTCTGTCTTTGCAGCCGACTGGTCCTTTTTGAGCTTGTGGTGGACCTCCGACAGCGCCTTCACCATGTTGACCTTCATTTCGCTCCCGCTGCATGCAAAAACATAGTGTGCATAAGCCCTCTCCCTTCCCTCTTCCCCCCGCTGCGAGCGCTGCCGCCTTGGCATTTGAATGCCTGGGCCTTCGAGTGAGTACGACACCTGTCGAAGCTCGCTCAAAGCACGGAGGGTCTCCTTCTCATCTAAGGAAGAAGAAACAATTTGATTGATCTCTGTAAGGAAAGCAGGAAGGGGGCGGTTAGCAGAAGAACTGCCCGACACATGCGCGAGCTGTGCCTCACGCGCTGCTCTTGCACGGTTGGACAGAGAAAGACTGTCTTCTCCATCGACTGTGAGATCGGGGGAGAAGTCTTCTGGAACTGGGTGCTGAACTTCAGCACCCTCGGGTCCCTCAACAGGGATCTGCGTGGGATTGTGCAGACTGTCTCTCTCACGGGAGTTCAACTCCATCTCCATGAAGACCCCCACTGCATCCGTGGACAAAGCCTCACGGAGTTCTTCTTCCGTGGCTAACTCCACCACCTCCCCCTCAAACTCCAAATCAACCCACCGCACCTCCTCCAGAGACTCGGGAAGCTCGGCCGGAGCAGCATTCTCCTGTTCTCGAACCGCTGCCGAATCGAGGTCACGGACTGAAATTTGACCTGACTCGTCAGCGAGGAAATCAGAACCGAGCTTGTAGCTCATGAATCCCACTGCACTCTCCTCTGCTTGCTCCACAATCCAGATGTACTCTTCGCGGTGGAGAAGGGAGAAAGCCTTGCCATGTTCGTGCTCAACATGTGCTGCTTGAAGAGCGGATCAAGTTTGGACTGCATGCAAGCACGGAGCACACAGACTGTCTAGCAGCAAACCAGTTGAGCAGTGTGTCGAAAGAAGAAAAAAAAAAAGACGAGATAGACAAGCAGACAAAGAAACACAAAGAACAAACCAGACAACTAGACAAGACAAACTGACCCACCCTGAGGCTTTGCAGTCTCTCTTTTCCCTGCAGAGTGACCCACGTCTCTTTCTCCTCTCTCTTCCCCCCCCCCTGGCCATCTCCAGATTCTTCCCTCTTTCTCTTCTTGCTGCCCTTTTTTTTTCTTCCCTTCTCCGCTTCAGAAGGTCTCGCTATCTCATAGGCCAGCCGAGGAATCTCTCTCTCCCACACGATCGCAAGAAATGCCAACATCGCCGCGTACGACGAATTTGCGCGGGTGGTGCGCATCCGAATGGCATCAAGACCGATCAGGCCTTTGCACGAAAGGCAGGGGAAAGGGGGGGCTCCAGTCCTGCCAGTGCACGTCAGGCTCCTAAGAACCCCTTCTTGCTCTCCCCCTTCCAGCACAATGACTGCCTGCTTGTAGAACTTTCCGGCTTCCTCGACATCCTTCGAGGAGTATTTCTCTGTAATCGCTTTGATGGATGCGGGGGAGCGGGCCGCGAATGCCACATCACTCAGCTCCTGTGTACAAGTGAAAAGTGCGGCCCCTGCAGTTGTTGGAGGGAGTTTTTCAGGGGCCAGAGCACACAGGGGAAGGAACGTACGGCTTTAGATGCCGGGGCACGGAAATGTTGGGGGAAGTGCAGGCATGACTGCTGCTGCTGCTGCTGCTGGTTGCGCCGCTGCCGCTGGCTGTGAAGATGCACCTGACTCTTCTGCATCGATCTCGATGGGCTGGGCTTCATCGCCTGGCGGGCTGCCAGCAGATGCCAAAACGTTCTGCCGCGGCTTCTTCGGCATTGGGATAAGCCAAGAGGAGACGGAAGGTTGAGCCAATTTTACTGACGCACCTTTGCTGAACAAACCGGTTGTCGAACCCGAGGGAAGCTGACCAAAGGCAGGTCGAGCGTTCCATCTAAGGTTCTGCATGTTCATCTGCTTGTGCTCGTTCGACTTCTCATGATCCAGAAATTTGAAATAGCAATAGTCCCCGTTCATGCACAGGACTTTGTTGCAGGGCTTGTAGTCTAAGTTGCAGAGCAGCTTGTGCGGATCGATGATAGTGCTCCCGTCTCTTCGGACTTCCTCAACAAGATCGGGGTTCCGTTTCATGGCACAGTCCTAATCTTCCTTCATCTCCAGTCGGCTTCTCTTTATGTTCGGGCCAGGCCGGCTTGTCATGGCGGCGTGGTCCGCACTCCGCTTCGGAGGGAATCTCGAAAAAGACATTTTAAAGTACGAATCTTCACAGCATCTTGAAAGGACTTCAGAGGGAAAGACAATGAAGAAATTAATGGTCGGCAACGGATCAGCGATCTCAATGGGGTCCGGGCTTGAGCAACAGAATCAGCAGCAGTGAGTGGTATGAGGGCATCACAGTCAGCAGCAGTGTAAGGCAAGAGAAAACAGAACAACCATACAAGAAAGCGACTGTTCACAGAAGGCGGGGCATGGCGGGGCAGGTGAATCATTCAGTGACAGACTTGAAAAATTAATTTTGATCGCGCGCACGAACTCTGCGCGCCNCTACCGACGGGGTCCCCCCCCCCCGTCCAAAAGAGATTTTACACGCCTATAGTTTATGCAAATGCAGTGGAGAATTTATTCGTAAAGAATCCTGACTATGTATTGTATACTCAGTTGATGGAAGAAGAAGCAGTAGAAAAACTCTTTGGAAAAGGAAAAGGGATTGGGGAGTTAGGGGAGAAAATGGGAAGAAAGTCTCGTAGGCGTCATGCATTTGGGTGAGGGATTGTGTAGCTGAAAACAAAATCGTTCAGAGACGGGCACCCTAGACAGCTCTCTGAATTGAAGTGGCACCCACTGGTGTCGTACGCAAGACACGCATGGAGAAAGCCTTTTTCGATTGTATGTCGGTTGTTGAATGGATTGCTTTCCACTTTAAGTCTGTATGTGACCTTGTTTTCACCGTTTACTTTTATGTAAGACATCAAAAAATTTAATAGGGGGTCGGGAGATATTGAATGCGCCCATTTTACTGCTGTTCGGGGAAGGATGTTACCGTCTGTTTCGCATTTTAGTCAGATCTTTGTTCATGTTGAGGACATTAAGAACTTTTATCCTTCAATTCCCCGAGCATTGGTTCTTCATTTACTTTCTTGTATGTTTGATGAGCTTCGCGCATCTCGTCGGTATTCTTTTTTGGTATTGCCTTTTTCTTCTGTTTGGGGTGTTCGGATTCATTCTGCCACAATCATGGGGAGAGGAGGGAGAAAGTGGACGCCCAAGGGTCACACTCGGCCTACAGCTTTTCTTTCAACACACGGCCGGTTCCAAAATACATAGGCACTTTCTTTTGACGAAATTCTAGATTTTGTGAAATTGGACTTTGCGACCTGCTTTGTGGCTATTGGGAATCGTCATGTGTGGTAGCGGCAGGGGTTTGCACAAGGCTTTCCTCTGTCGCCAGCCCTTGCGAATCGAAGTGCGGCTTTGGTCGAACGTGATTGGGCCACAGCCCGGAGGATTAGCTCCTTGTCGGGCAGTAAGCGTGTGGTACAAAGATAGATGGTTGATCGGCTCCTGGTTGCTTGCCTTCCCTTTGCTTTAGAAAAAGATCATATATGTGCAAGTCTTCGCAGGGAGGATTTTTATGCAGTTGAATGTGTATTTGAGGAGCAAAATTCGGACACATTTTTACAGTTTGAGCTTCGTCCATGCGACTGCTGTACCCGCTTGTTTTTGTTGCCGAAGGACCTCAATCGCTGTCGTGTGTCTTTGCTAGCTAGTAGAGTGAAAGCTCCTCTTCCCTTTCCTCGCTATGCTTATGCGCGATCAGCTGTTTCTGCATATCGTCTTCTTGACACTTTGCGTTCTCATATTTTGCGTGCGTTTCTTTTTTCGTTATGTCCTGATTCTTTATTTGTTGCAGTTTTATATGGTGTGTGGAAAGAATTGCAGGAGTGCGGTTTTCTTTTGCGTGACATTCGTTGCATCACTTTTGGTTTGCTTTTAGCAGCCGGTCTTGGTCACCTTCGCGATCGGCTTTGAAGGAGAGAATTTGAGTTTTGTAGCTGCACTTAGGGTGGCTGCAATTTTATATCGGTTAGCGCATGATGAAGGGCAGGCGCGCGCCATGCGCCTCTGTTTTACTTTTGTCCGCGGCGTGCCATACATTTGTTTTTGTGGCATTGGCATACATTTGTGTGAGTTAGCATGCATAGGCCATCCGAGATTAATGTGTACTTTGCCTATGATTTCGACAATTCGCATACAGGCCCTTTGAATCGAAACCGCTCAATCTTCTCGCTTTGTGCAGAAGATGTTGAAAGCTGACACTCCGCAAACGTCTGACAGAGTGTATAGAAGTCAGAAAATACAGTTGATCAATGCAATTTGCATAACTGTTGCTAAGTGTTGTTCAGGGTTGGAAAAAAAAAAAAAATCTCCTCAAATCGCTTATTTTTTTTCTTTTTTTTTTTCTCGAGCCGGCGCCTAGTTAAATTGCGAACTAGATTGCGAACTACCATAAAATTACAAAAGATTTATAAACTTTGCTATAAAATATTAATGGCTAGCTAGATTTAATAATGACCCCGAATAGGGCTCCGCGCCCCATATTTTATAAATTGGTAAGCAAATGCTAAGCGCATAGGTAAAGTGATACATACCTAGGGGTGGTCTTTAGATAGATTTTCTTATAGTTTATATTTTTTATCCCCTCCAAACTAATATATTGATTTATCTAAAATTTTTTCTAAAAATATATAAAAAACTAGGTAAAAAATCTATGGTGAAAACGGCTTGAGCGTCGGCTTAGGCGTCGGCCTAGACGTCGGCCTTTTATGAGAGTCGAGACAATTAGCATCAATTCTGATATGACCTAGGAGGATCCTAGTGAGGCCATATTTATGAATCGTAGGGTCGATCACCGTGATAGGGTGGATCTGTCACAGATCGAATCAGGTCGATTGGAACTCCATAGGTAGCTAGAGAGAATTGTCAGTCAAGTGCTAAGAACAATCACCAGATGAACACAACGATCACACTTCTTAGGTGACAGGCAGTGCACGGGCGGTGCGCTACCTGCAGCACTGGCGATGAGGCTACCCCGCGACGCAGGCAAGCCAGATGGTAGGCGTGAACTGAGATGGTTCACAACAAATATAGTAATAAATTCAACACTTCAGAGCAGCTGAATTTAATGCTTGCCGGCAGTCGGCGGCAGACAAAGAGTTGGGTGCCCTCTTTATCCTCGTTCATCGCAGCGGAGCCTAGAGCGGAGCATTTCCGTTCACTTTTTTCCTCATCTGAAGAAATGTGCTCAAACTCTTTTTTCACATAGACAAAGCAACCCTTTTTATATCAGGAAAGAGCCAGAAGCAGCAGGAAGACAGCCGGCATTTGAACAGAGAGACCAGATAGTAAGATGGGTTAGCGCACTACAGAGAGAATCGGTGGCAAAAAGAAAGAACGAAGTCTTTGCAGAAAGAATAGAGAGCGCAATGCAAAAGAGAAAAGAAAACGAGAGAAAAGAACTGCAAGAAAGATCATTGATGCATCCGATTCACACTGTAATATCAAACGGAAACCGCTTGA
>JAHBMJ010000225.1:0-5000 GCA_018398765.1 Chromera velia | reverse complement strand
AATTCAAAAAAAAAAAATTAAGGACCTCATTTCTTTTTTTTTTAATTTTAGAATTTTGGAACAAACTCAATAAAAAATTGATGATTAAATTAATCATTATTGCATGCCGGGTTTTGATTGATTGATTGTTTTTCGGGTTGTGATCTCTACTGATCGAAAACAACCTTTCGCTGCCGGCAATTGCCGGTCTCAGCGGTCTGCCGGCAATAAAGATTTCTTATAACCTTCGATCCGAGGAGTCACTTATGCAGATTGAAGTGCTTTACCAACAGCTTTAGTTTTACATGTAAAATTCAAAAAAAAAATTAAGACGTTCATTTTTTTTTTTTTAGAATTTTATAGTGTATAAGGCCTATAGATTGATATAAATAATAAATTAAATTGCTCTCAATTCTCGCTATGCCTTTCTGCTAGCGTTTCTGGCTCACCTAGTAAAACTGAGTTTAAAACTGGGTGTAGTACGTATAGGCTACGGTATAGCTCTAGGTATAGCTTAAAATATGTAGCTAACAAAGGAGTCACCTAGAGAGGGTAACTTGGGAAAACTTTACTGGGAACCGACTTATACGTAATATAGCTAGCAGCAATGTTTTTTCTATACCAGTTCCCGCAGTGTACGTACTGTTAATTAAGCAATGTCAACACACAAGTACTCGGGAGCGGCTTAACCAGAAAACAGTGATAAATTACTATTATGATGATGATTGAGGGTTAAATCTTAGATTTAGCGACGCCAAATCCCAAGCCACTAGCAAGGCTTTGAGGACAACCCAGAGTACACATTCATTGGGGGGGGGGATGAGGAAGCCTGCATGCCAATCGGATCGATTCGCCTCAACTTGCCTTATCGACAGAATGGACCTTCTTGAGACAGTCGGCTATAGCTTTGGAACCGCTTCTAGGCAGAATTGTGCACAACAACAACACCATATCCTTCATTTTTTTCTCATTATCAGAAGTGCCCCTCCCGGTTGCACCTGCAACGCGTTGTGCGATCTGTATTCTTATGTCAATGGGTGCTTTCTGCTTCGCAATTTCGTACAGTTCTTTCAGCCTGTTCCGTTCCCTTTCTGTGTCCTTACATTCCGTCAGAACATGAACCTCATCTTTGATCACACACGAGGGGGACAAACATTTATTGCACAGCCGTTCCGGTTGGGTTCTATCTATATCCCCCCCTGTGAGAGCCCTGAAAAGCGTACGGAAGCCTGCGGAGGACTGCAACAGACTCTTTGGCAGAGGTTCAACACTGCACTCTATCATTTCACTTCTCGGACGCCATTTCCTTTCACTCAGAAGGTGCATGGCCAAACGCTGTCTGGACGGATTCTCTGATTGGAAAGGGGAGAGATTCGCAAGGTGGGGAAAAATTCCGTCTCTGTCTCTAACGTTTCTAGTTTCTTCTTTCAACCAGTCGGACAGCCAGGCACCCTCTACGATCTTTTTTGCCGCCCTTTTCCTTCTGCCCTTGCCCTTCCCTTTAAACTTGTCCCCCACCGTGCTTGGCAATGGAGGCCACAAAAGGGAGCAATCTAATGGAACGGCCAGCCATTTTACTGTCTTAACGAAGGGTTCACATGAGCCAGCCAAGCACTCATTCCACACTGCCCGGGGTAGAGCACGGTCGATCGATTTGATGCATTGGATGAAGCCCCCACTCAACTTACCAAGTAGAGAACTGAATGGCTCGAGAGAGAGAGAGAGAAGGGAAGGCGAAACAAAGGAGTGATGGGAGAGACCAAAACAACATCGAACAAAACGTAACTGTAATGCATCGAGGCAGGCAACATCTGTCTTTCTCAGCGGGATCGTTTCCAGTCCATACAGCGCGACTGGCAGCCAGAGGGCCTTGAACAAAGTAATTTTAGAAAAGGGAGAAACAAAGCCCAGAGAAGAGAGAGTACCAAACACCGCCCCCAAAGCCTTCTCTGCCGCCTCAATGCGGGCTTCGACTGTCCTGCTAAGGTCCCCGCCCTCAAAAACCCAGTTGCCCAAATACTTATATTTACTCACCGCTTCCACTGGTCTGCCTTCATAAAGAAAAGGGGTCCGGGGCACTAGGTCGGGGTGGGGGGAGGAGAGATGCATAACTTTTGTCTTCTTTAAATTCACCTTCAGGCCGTGCTCCTTATAATAGTCCTCGAGGCCAGACAGGCGTTTCTGCAAGTCAGAAGCACTGTGAGCAAACAGAACAAGGTCGTCAGCGTATCCGATGCTTTCGATTAAAACATCAGACAGTCTGACAGGAGTCTCTCTATCAGTACCCCCAGCCGAGCTTTGATTCCTGTTTTCATTATCGGAGCTGACAGACTTATGCAGATTGTTGATGAAAAGAAGAAAGAGGAGAGGAGAGAGAGGATCGCCTTGTTTCACTCCTCCGCCTAAGGCTTCTGGAAAGCATTCTGTTACCCCATCCACCTGAGCCTTCACCTGACTATACATCGAATGAATCATCCAAACATCGGCTTGGCTTACTCCTTCCTCCCTGAGCCTCTCTAACATTTTGATCCGAGGAACTGTATCAAACGCCTTGCTGAAATCAATAAACGCGGCAATCAGAGGGCTCTTCTTCTTTTTGGAGCTGAGAATTAACGAAGACAGAGCAGCGAAGGCCTCCTTTGTCCCTACCCCCTGTCTGAAGCCGAGCTGCCTTTCGTCAATTTTCACCTCTTTCCTGATCTTTGAGTCCATCAATAAAGCAAAAATCTTACCCAGAAGCCCCACAATGTGGATCGGGCGCCATTCGTTATAGTCAAGACTCGGCAGGCCCTTAGAGACGGGAGCAATGCGCAATACATTCCAGCGTTCAGACCAAAAAGGAAAAAGGTGAAACAAATTGAAAAAGACAAAGAGCAGCAAGCGGGAGAGAGGAGAAAAACCAAAACATAACGAGAGGTGACAGGGGCCAACCCCATCTAAACCCAGCGCCTTCTTTGGGTCAATTCCTTTCAGTGTTTCCTCGATCATGTGTATAGAGAAGGCGGGCTGAGAAGGAGGGGGGAAGGCCAGACCAACAGGTGCAGGCGGAAAACCAGGACCGTCGAAGACCCCTGTCCAGAACTGAGTCAAAGAAGATGCAGCGGGTTTATTATCCCCTCCCCTCTGTGTTTTGATTTTCTTGTTCCATTGCTAAACTTTCGAGGGGTCAACTGCTGCTTCTCTAGCTAGCCTCTCTGCTGTCTGTTGCTCGAGTTTACTCCTTTTTGCTGCAAACAGTCGAGCTCTTTCCCTTCTCAGTTTGACACTTTCTTTTCGCAGAGGGTGAGAAGGGTTCGGAACATGTCTTACCTTTTCCTCTGCCTCCTTCACCTTCAAATGAATCAGGCGGCATTGAGGGTCCTACCAAGCCTGACGGGTGCTCTGCTTTCTCCCAGACTGTCTTCTTTTCTTGGATGCCTTTCCCCCATCTACCACTGCACCCACTTTACTGTCTGCCAGCCTTTCTTCCCAGGAAAGACCCAACTGTTCCAATTGGTCAAGATAAGAAGCCTTGCTGAGAGAGTTGGGGGGGGGAGCATTCTGAGGGGGAGGTGGTTGTGGGGGAAGGGGTGGTGGGTCAGGGGGAGGTGGGATAAGGGGAACAACTTAACCTCCTTCACGCAGTTCGTTTACCCCTCTGTCGAACAGGCCGGGAAAAACCGTCTCAGAAAATGGCAGGACCGCTCTGGTGAGAGGAATCATTTCATTATCAGTCACCGGGGAAGTTTTATTAACAGTGAAGAGAGGGGGGAGAAAAGAGAAATTCTTTTCGCCTGTGGGGGCATGCGGAGGATCAGAAGACATAGGGGAAGGAGATGAATCAAGAAAAAAAGAAAGAGAAAGAACAACATGTTGAGGGGCAAAGTCAGCTTCCAGGTTTGAAGTGGCAGAGGACCAGGCTGTCAAAAGAAAAGGATCTACAAAAAAGTGATCAATCGCTGTTGTTTCTTCTCCTGCTTTAAAAAAGGTGCACGGGCCCGGAAAAGAGACATCAACACCCAGCCTGTCACATTTTAAGGACAGGCCGTGGAGAGGAATTAAGTTAGAGCGTTCACAAAGATGGATCAGCCAATTCCCTTGCTCATCAGGTTGACTGCCATGGCTGTAGGCTGACAATTGAGAGGGCTTGCAAGCATCAACTTCGTTCTCTTTTCTGCTTTCATCAGTGGACATAGCATTCTTTCCCAAGTCAGCCCTTCCGGCACCCGAGTCCCCAACTTGCCGTTCATATCCCCAATCAGGATACGCAAATCCTCGAGAGGTACCTGACACAGTGCATCGATCACACCCTCTCTCTCTCTGTCTCTTTGCTCCCTCTCTCTCTGTCTCAGGTCAGACCCTCTAGTTAGAAAGTACACACCGAAGACATGGAGGACTCTCGTGGCTGACTCCCCCCCTTCTGAGGGAGAAGGCACATTCACTGACAGACGGACCAGATTTTGACCCACCAGCTCCCACCTTGGCTGCAGTTCATGAACTAAAGAATTCCTGACTAGGATGCATACACCCCCTGTCCTTGCTTCCCCGATGGTTGCGGCTTTCCTTTTCGACCCTTCTGCTTTGATTTTCCTTCTCAACCACTCAAAGTGATCGAAATTATGCCCTGTATGAGTGGATGTTCTTACGGGCATGGAAGGGCACTTCGTTTTTGTCAACACCACAATGTCTGCCTGGTAAGCGGCCAGCCACCGCTCGAGAGCCTTGCTTCGTATGCGTGACCCCAGCTCCCCCACATTTACCGTTTTTATTGTGAGTTTCCTTCTTCCTGAAGCCATGAGACCAGACCTCACATCGTAAGAAGAAGAGAAAACATTGTGGGAGGATGAGGATGCAGAAGAAAAGAGAAGGGGGGGGGGGGATGGCTGAAAGACCCATTGAGGGATTGAAGAGGTTGCGGAGGGGCGCACCGGTGGGGCAGAAGCAGAAGCATATGCAGAAGCCGAAGCAGAAGAGGAAGAAGAAAAAGAAACAGAAGCAAAAGAAGAAGAAGAAGAAGAAGAAGAAGAAGAAGAAGAAGAAGG
>JAHBMJ010000224.1:19491-53552 GCA_018398765.1 Chromera velia | reverse complement strand
CACGCACACACACACACACACACACACACACACACCCACACACACACACACACACACACACACACGCACGCACACACACACACACACACACACACACACACACACGCACGCACACACACACACACACACACACACACACACACACCGCGCTCGCGCGTACGCACACACACACATGAGCAAAGACACGTATCGACACACGCAGACTTTCATTCCTTTGGATTGCGCACCCGAGACTGCTCGCGAATTAATGAAAAGCGACAGCCAGGCACTGGCCTTGCAGCCCTTCTTCGAAGCTGACAACTCTGCTTCTTCATCTCGGAACTCCGTCTCCCCGCTCCTCCCGTTCTCATCGCCGTCTCCTTTCTGGTTCTCGAATTTGGTCTTCACAGAGACGCTGGCTGACAGTCTCCGAACCGCCCGCGCCAGACCGGCAGGTCGAGGGCAAAAGTCACCGCCTGGAGGAAGACGGCACAGCGGCTTTTCGATGAGTGAGGCAAGGAACCCATGTACAGGCTTTGTGACTCTCAGTCGCTGAATCATCGAGACATCAGGAACGTAGGCGGAGACGCGGAGACGGCATCACATACAGAGGCCCCCAACTCTCTTTCTGGTGCCGACAAACGGTATGATGGTGTAAGCAATGTCCTTGCCTGTGCCTCGCATGGATTGGACGGCTGCTCACGCCACTTCAACTGGAGGCAGACGATGCCTTTTCACCTCTTAAATATTCGTCTGATGATGATCGACATATCTGAAACTGAATGAGACTGACGCGCCAAGCCCGCAGCATTCTAGCTCGGACGGATGCACGTAGACGGTGCATGATAGATGCGTCGACGGCGAGTCGACGCGCCCGGGTGCGCAGGCGCCATGCGAATGATCTATCGATGTAATTCCAGTATCCTTGTGCGTCCCTGTAGAAAATATTAGAACGACTTGTACCCAAGAAAAAAACCTAAGAAAAATTATCGAATTCGAGTAGTAAAGTAACAAACTGCACTTCTTGAGAAATATTAATATATGAAATTATTGATTAGACAACATGTTTGCATGCAATATCCTAGACAATGTCACACAAACCATACACTTATTTCTAACTTTATTTTCGTACAGCAATCTACACGTAGAAAGATATATCCACAATTAAGCTTTTAAAACCTAAACGGAAATTTTATTAGAATTTTTTTATAAAAAACGAGATAAAAGACTGCGAGAAAATTAAATTGAACGGGTCAGGCATGCAACAGGGGCTGGGATAGGTTGCGCTTTGATGCTAGGCTTTGCTGTCAAGCTTACTGTTGAACTGGAGGACAAAGTAACAACATTTAGCCGCTCAATCCGGCTCCGTTTGCATTGTGCACAACTCAGAGTTGCTCAGTGAGGGAAGTTGATGCGCATGCAGCCACAACCTGTGAAAGGAGCTCGATCAGGCTACAAGCATGGCATGGCGGAGTGTGAAAAGACGAGAGAGGTGTCGGATCGAATGCACGGACGGACAACGGACGCGATCGTTCCCACTTTCTCAATTAGCGTATCATCCGTGCCTGTCTGCCTGATGATTGGTTACCCAAACAGACACCAAACCACCTTCCGGTTCTCAGGCTCTTCACATTCCTTCCTCCCGCTCTTCTGCGCATTCTCTGCGGGAATTCACATTTCTTTTTTTCGCCGCCTAGCTCTCTCCCAGCTCTCTCGAAGACTAGCGTGACCCTCACAGTCGGATCACAGTTGTTTTTGCTTTTCTTTTTCCCAATTCTCCCCATGCACACCGAAGGATCATTTTTGTGTTCTCTTCTTTTCACTGTGCAACCACCGAATGAAAAAGGAAGGTCGGACGAACAGCAGGACACCCACCCCCCTCTTTCTTCCCATGTGTCTGACGACACAACAACAAATCAAATCAGACCGGTCAACTTAAGCCATGTCACAATCACTTCAAAACTCCAAACAAACAACAGCGACTGCACCAACCACCCCAACCAACAGGCAGACAGACAAAGAGAGGCCGAGGGCAGCACCCTGAGAGGACAGGCAATCAGAGGACGCGTCCAAGACCCTCAGAACTCTGATGGCAGGCCAGACAAGGTGTGTGTGTCTCTTCAACCGTCTCCCCATCCATCTGCCACTCCCCCCCCCTCGCGCTTAGATGGCGTTTGAGCAGTCCTGCTTCATCATCAAGCACTTGGTCTTGCACGGGTTGTCGGCCTTGTCCTTGTCAGCCTCGGAGGTCAACACAGGCTCGCACCACTCAGTGGAGGCCTGAGGATACGCCACGTCCCCTGCGCAGCACTTCTCGCATGCGTAGAACTTCTGCTCGCACTCCATGGCCTGCTGGTTCTCAGTGTTGCTCTTGGAGGCGTCGAACCCGGCTGTCAACTGCTGCTCGATGGGGCCAGGCTGGTGGGGTCCTGCAGAGACAGAGACAGAAAGAGAGAGACCAGAGAGTCAACGAGAGCACACTGATGAGGATAAGAATGCTCAAGAAAAGAACGAAAAGGAACACCACCTCCTGGAGTGAACACTGGTCCCCTAGGCTACCGAGGTCCCGGACCTACACAGTCAGGCGGATGGAAAAGGGCACTTCAGAGTCTAGAGACAGGTTGTGGATGCATGGGACCTTCCTCTCTTCCGTTCTCAGACAGGGAGGGGGAGGAAGCATAGTCGACTGATTCGCTTCTGCCGGAACAGAGAGGCGAGGAGAAAAGAGAGGGGCAAGAGAACGATACAAGACAGGGGCAGAAGAAGCAAGGAGCCTAGGATCAATGCAGAGCTGAGGAGGAAAAGAGGGGGGATGCGATCCCGATAGAAAAAGCAAAAGAGAGTGAGAAGTCAGCGGTCTGGCAGACTTTTGAGATGCAGGGGTGGCAAGCCAGACAGATCTGTTCTTTGGCATTTTTCATTTATGACGTTCTTTTCATGCTGTTTTGAACCTTCTACTCTTCTGAGGTCCTTGTCTGCCCACCTCATTCCTCTAAAAACAAACAAAGAAACCACAAACTACGTGAACAAGCCAAATTGACAAAAGCACGCAGGGTCACAGAGAACAAAAAAAACGACCGTGTTTCCACGGCTCCTATCCTGGTTCCTCCGATTCTTTTTCATCCTTCTTCCCTTCCTTTCTGTGTGTTGTAGTACGCATACAGACGGTCTCGAAATGCGAGCAGTTGCCCTTTCGAGAGAACCAGCTTCTCCCCCTCCCTCCCTTCCAGTTGTTTCCTTTTTGGTTGCGAGAATGCACAGCCAGGCAGTGAAGGGGCCAACTGTTCGTGCGTACTTTTCTTCTCTGCCAGTGGATGGCGAGATAGATATCTTTCTTGTCTGATCGTCCTCCCACTGCCGTGCTGCCCTCCCTCGTTTCACTCGACACACTCACTTTCCATTTCGGGTCTTCTCCCACCCTCGCCTGCTTCTTCCGTTGCTCAACTACACACGCTCTCTTCTTTTCTCTT
Source organism: Chromera velia (assembly GCA_018398765.1). Taxonomy (NCBI): domain Eukaryota; family Chromeraceae; genus Chromera; species Chromera velia. The sequence goes on along the minus strand of JAHBMJ010000224.1, from coordinate 50,103 downwards.
TTTTTATCTGCTCTACAGGTGCGTCTTTTCTTTCTGCCCCTGTGTATCCATTGGATGGATAATGAACACCGACGAACGACTGTCAGTCAATGGGTGCCACTTGCTCCCCATCCTTCCTTCTGCCAACCCAGACGCCTTCTTTTGGCGGAGTGTGGGGGTTGCTGCATCGACACCTGTCTTCCTTTTCCTTTCTTCTTCAGTCATTCCCGCATTTCGTGTATCCATTCCCGGCCCTCAATTGTTCTTCGTTCCTTCCTTGCTTAGCCCAGTGAAAGAAAGTGCACCTCTCTCTCTTTCTATCTCTCTCTCTCTCTCTCCTCTCTTTCTTCTAGTCGCAGAGCTTATCGAAATTCTCTACGCACGACCGGAGCACACACTTTACTTCTTCGAACATGATTTTCTGACTATTTCAAAGAGATCAATCATCCTGATATTGACATAATCATCGCACGGGGCCCCCACTGACCCTCCTCCATGCAGTCGCAGGGCTCGTCCTTCTTCTTCTCTCCGTTCTGGAGGTAGGCGGTCAGAGCTCCCTTCTGCTGGAGGGGGTCGGGCTGTCTGCACTTGTGAAGCATCAGGAACACAGAGAGGAATGTCCTGACTTTGCTGATGCACACAAACAAACACCCAAGAGACAATCTCAGAGATGTACGGCAGACACTTAGAGGCACACAGACACACACCCAGAAGAGACACATAAAAAAAAGAGAGATCTGCCGCCGCACGGACGCACCAGAAAGACGAACAGAGAATGGAACGACACGCACTGTGAGGGTATGAGAGAGAAAGAGGGTGTGAGAGAAGAGAGTGTCATGCTGTTCACTGCTATTCATCTTTCTTTGCCTGTCTTTCTGTGTCTGGTTGCTCTGTAAATGTCGGTTCGTCTGACTGTCCTTTCCCTTCTCGACTCTTCCTTCCTGTCTCTCTCTGCCTTTCTCTTCTCGGTACAGATGTGTTGGCCTGTCTCTGTCAACGTAGAGTCGTGTGTATCCACTCCGTCCGTCCGTCCCTTCTTCCACTGCCCTTTCGTCTCTTTTTCTGTCCGTCTCTTGGCTGTTCTGCCATTTCGCTCGACGCCTTCCACTGCCCTTTCGTCTCTTTTTCTGTCCGTCTCTTGGCTGTTCTGCCATTTCGCTCGACGCCTCATCCAACTTTATTTCTAGGGAAACCAGAATAAATCGGCTTGTCTGTCTGTTTGTCTGGTTGGGCCTGGTCTGTCCTCTCTCTTTTGCTCGTCCAACTACCCGTCTATTCACATGATCTGACTGAGAAATGACAGCAGAGAGAGTTCATTCAGAGACCGGAGAACTGACGCACGCACCCGAGGAGGCTCATGTGTCTTGCGAGGCAGTCGCACTTTGCCTTCTTGGTGCTGCTTTGGCTCTGTGCGCTCTTGGAGTCAACCGAGAGGTAGGCATCGAGGGCTCCAGACTTCTGGTGTCCCACAAGACGGGCCGAGACCTGCAGGCAAAAAGGGAAGGGGGGGGGAGTGTAAAAACTCTGTGTGGAGTTTTTGAAGAAGACTGCAAATAGAGCAGGAAGAGTTCTCAATCCAATCAATGCGCTGAATGGCTTGATGGGAGGGGGGGGGGAGTACGACACCATTCAACAGGGTTTTCCCTTTTCCTGCCTCAGTTCTCGTCGCACGCTCGTTCCCTCCGTCTCCCTCCCCCCCATCTCCCCTTCCCGCTCGCCTTCTCTCTCCTCATTTTTTTGGCAATGCCCTCCCCCTCTCTCTCCATGACTGGAGGACAAGGAGACTGGACACAAGCTGAGGAAGGGGATGAAGGGGAAGCCAGTCTACCGTACAGCGCTAGAGTGAGACGCAAAGCCAAGCCAAACCAAACCAGACGTATCCTTCCTTTCCTTTGCACGCAGTTTCCGTCTCCTACGTTCAAATTCCCCTTTTCCCATCTGAGGCATTCACTGGTCTGGTAATCAACGACAGAAACCAGACACATTTTGTAATTGTCGCTGTATTGACTTCTGAACAGAAGGGAGGCAAATCAGGAGATCCAACTTTCTGCCCGTCTCACATCGTCTCTTCAAGTCAACACAGAGAGAACAAAGACTGAATGAATGTCTCTGTTCTCCTTTTTTTGTCTCCAAGAGACGGCAAGCAAATGAAGCGCGGTGTCTTGTCCCAATACTCTCTTTCGAAAAAGCGGAGATGATTTTGAAAGAACTCCGGAGACGCGAGTGCATGAATTAATGTCTTCTGCACTTTTCCTTTCCTTTTCTGCTTTATGCAAAGCTTGTTTCTCGGATGATCTTCGTTCTTCCGGTGATGCAGAAGGAAGATATACCTCAAGGAAGAAGAAAAGAGCGACGGCAGCGACAGCCTGCAAAGAAGATCAAAGCGGGGAAAGCGAGCACATATTGTTCTTGAAGACGAACAAGGGCTGCGGGCCAGTCTCTTCCACGCGCAAATTTCTTGAAAAAGTCTGAAAGACGTTGGAGGGTAAAGCAGATAAAGGGAGCGTGCGGAGGGCAGAAAGGGCTTTCAAATGTAGGAATACTGGCACTGGCGAAGCGGCAGAGGGATGGAGCCGTAGAGTCTTCCCCACCTTCATTTTTCCCGAGAGAAAGAAAATTGTCAGGTGAAACGTCTCTGTGCAGTTCCTTGGCAAAATGCCGTCTGACTCCTTCGTTTCTTTCTTCGGCAAGACTTTACTACGATACTTTGTCACCCCTTTTGACTCTTTCTTTTCCGTTTACTTTCGCTGCTGGAGCAAGAGCCCATAGGTTGACGAAGAAAGAAAGGGAGTTTCAATATTCTTTCTGTTGAGGGAGAGGATACACTTCGTCTCGAATTCCGGGCGTCTCCTTAAATTTCGACCCGCGGCCCTCGCATGCCCTCGCGGTGCGAAGCTTTTTGTGGCGCCGCGGCCCCGCAAAGCTGCATTGGCGGGAAAATTGAAACCTTAATTGCATTCCGACGAAAGTCACCGAAATCAGTGGAAGTAACTGCGGATTCAACAATCTCCAAAATCTCTCGAAGTACTCGTCGATACAAGATCCTGGAGGCACTGGTATACACTGGTACTACTAACGGCAGTATTGATACGACGAATCGACTGATGTAGCTGATTTACTGTTGATAAAAGAAAGCCTTTTGTTCCGACGTTGGCGTGAGAGTTTCAACCCTAGCTGTCATTCAGTCAGTCAGACTGAGCAGTCGAACGTTGTGATCCACTATCTGCTGCTGCACTTCTTTCTGGGGATTCAGAGGAAGGCCCAAGAAGGAAGAGCAATTTGAGGAAGAGAGATCTGAGGGAAAGCAGTCACAGAAAAATGGCGCAGGAGGAGTTTGTGAAGAACCTCAACGCCTCCCTCGCTGTTGACAAGGACGTTGCGAGGGAGCTCTTCTGTCCTCTCTGTTTCTCCTTCAGTACAGAGCCAAAGACAGTCGACTGTCCTGCTGGCCACATGTTCTGCATTGATTGTATTGACCCAGTCCTCCAGGCCGGTGATCCTTGTCCCTGCTGTCGAGGACAGTTTACCGAACTCAGACAGGTGCCGTTGGTTGTCAAGAACATGATCGCCACCTTGAAGTGGCACTGCAAAAACAAGGACAAGGACTGCTCTTTCACCGGCACTTCTGCACAGCTGCAGGAACACTTGGAACAAAATTGCACTAAGGAGGAAGTCCCTTGCGGCTTCTCCGGGTGCAATGAAAGAGTGCAGAGAGGATCCCTGACTGCCCGCCAGAAAAAGTGTCCCCGACGCCCAGTTGAGTGTGAGCACTGCGAGTCTCAGATCCCCTTCATCACCATGAGCACCCACCTGAAGACGTGTCCCTCCTTCCCCGTCGTGTGTCCAAAGTCCTGCGGGACTGAGACCACGCGGGCAGAATTGAAGTCTCATTTGAAGGACCACTGCCCCGAAGAGAAAACCAAGTGCCCGATTCCGCACTGTGGAAAAGCACTCAAAAGAAAGGAAATTGACGTACATGTGAATGACGCAGACCCCAAAGTGAGTGCGAAACACCTGAAACTAATGTTGAAGGAGAGGGAGGCGATGGGCAAGAAGGAAAAGAAGGACAAGAACAGACTTACTGACGCCATTGCACAACGCGATCAGCTCTCTTCCGACCTGTCGACGCTGAAGGCCGACAAGCTGGAGCTTGAGAACAAATTTGCACTTCTGGAGGAGGAGCGCGACCAGAAGGACCAGGAGATCCGAAATCTGAACTCGAAAGGTTCGTCTGCAAAAGCCACAAACCCACAGACAAAAAGAACGAAAGAAAGGAAGAAGCGCGGACAATCGCGGACAGAAGCAAATGAAAGAACATACGTGAACAAAGGAAAGGACCCACGTGCTTTCAAGGGTTTCTTTCTGAGTTTTTCATGTTTCTTCCGCTTCACCCTTTTTGCCGTTTCTCCAGAATTAAACTCTGTGCCGCTCGCTTCGCTTCTTTCCATGACCTGTCTGCTGTCTTCTCCATACATTGTCAAGTGCACATGTCCCTCTCCGATTGGAATGTGGGTGTAAGTAAGTCTGTCTGTTTGTTTACGGGTTGTATGTGCAGACTCTCTGACCTTCGTTCTGAGCCTTCCTGACTTCGCGAGGGGGGCGGGAACGTTCCGAAGTGACACAAAGTTTGAGAGCCCCGACATCTACTTCAAGGTAAATTTAAATGAACTAACGCAGATGTGTAGCTGTGTGCGCCTCTCCGTCTCCTGCTCCTAGTTCTCTTTGCCCTTTTCTCGACCTGCATTGATCAATGTGTTCCTTCCACCTCCTGTTTAATTACGCAGACTTTCTTTGCCTAAACTGCCTGTAAGTGTTCAGAGGGTAATTGCCTGAATCTGACAACCAGGATTGAATGCATGACCGCCCCATTCTCGACCATTGAGCATAGAATTGAGTTTGCTTTTTCGATCCCCCTGCACTGTCCGTGAGTGCCTTTTGACCGTCGCTCATCGATTATCGCCGCTCTCTGTGCTCCTGACCTTCCTGTCAACAAACCACATACGGAGAAATCGATGAACAAGCTCAAAGTGAAAGTCTAAGACCCAACTTTGCCTTCACGCCGCTCTGCTGTTTCATATGATGCATTTGTCCTGCTTTGTCAATGAGTCTTCCATGTATGTGTTGTTTTAATTGTCTGTACAGAACACAAAGTTCACGCTGGTCGTCTACCCGAAGGGCAACGTACCGCTCGGAATCTCTTCTGTGTACTTCTACAAGGGGTACGGATGCAATTGCAACGACACCATCGACGTCAAGTTCAAGTTGATGGGGCTGCGGAACGCGCAGTGGAGGGAAGTTGTCCAGAAGACTGTCAGGGTGCCGTTCTCTACAGTGCGCAGGGGGCATGAAGTCGGCATCGCCTCCTTCGCCCCCTTCTCGACTCTGAGGAACGAGGCCTCCAGGTCCACAGAGGGGTCGCTCCGGTTGGAAGTGACGATGGAGTCGAAGAGAAGCGGCACACCGGTGATGCTGGGAACGATGACCTGATGGTGGGTGAGGAGAGTAACAATGAACGCTGCTGCATTCATTGCCGCGAGTCATTGTTAGTTGGGATGGAAGCTGGGAAGAGGCAGAAAGGATCAGAGTAGGAGGGGGGGTGTTGGTGGGTGTGGAAGGCCGGAAAGGGCGATGCTGAGTGAAGGAAGGGGAAAGAGAAAGATGGGGATGTCGGAGAGCCCAGAGAGGTCGCACAGTCTCAGAACAGTCTGTGTGCTTCCTTTAAGTTGGAGCCGCTTACATTCTTTTCCTATCTCAAGAAGTTCGTGTTCTCGATTCCTGGGCCGTCGATCTGGTCCTTGCAAATTTGTTTCATTTGATGGTCGCATGAGGGCCATCGACTTGAATGCCTGCCTGAGGGACAGAGAGACATAGGAGAGAGACATGCAAATGCGGAGTGAGGGTCAAGTCCCACGACTGTGTCTTCTCGCTCGGCCATGTAGGAAACATGAAGCTGCATACAGCTCTTTCAAGGTCCTTTCCGATACGTTCAAGTCAACTCTTTTTACTTATCTTTTTTTTTCTGTTTCTGCTGTTCAAGCTGCAAGACGCAGTGTGAACAGCGCTTTCACAGCTGTAGCTGTGACAGCTTTTGCATGCGTCTACATGCATGATTTGTAGACAATCTCTCAGACATGCAAGCATGCTGACAAAAGAAAAAGGGGAGAGGGTCAGGGAGGGCGGGATGGGGCGGGGTGCTGTACGGGACTCATGCGGGAGTCTTGGAAGTCGAGGAGTGTTGGAGAGGGCGATGACGTAGCCAGCGTAGGCCTGCACTTATTTATTGTAGTACTCGAATCGTAACTCGATCGATCCTCCCCATCATCAATGATTCATCATGCGACTCGGACTTGACCGGCAGCCATCGTGTACCGACAGCGAATGACAGTCAAAACTGTGTGACAGAACATACATAATCGTTGAAGACCTTAACATTGTTTCGATTGTGACTTAAAATACTAGAAAGTTACTAAAAACACATACAACCAACAATAAAATTTTGTACTGTAAGTGATAAGTGATTTACGTGATAATTGATTTAGTGGTGCCCTAGAGCGTTGTCGCCGTTTTGTCTTATAGAGGTCGCCCCCACAATGGCTACTATTCAACTATAGATTGAACTTTAATACTAGGATAGCTTGGATAGGATCTATACTAAGTGAATAATAGACTATTAATAGTGAATAAGTTAAATTTGAATGATAAGTTGAATCCTAGGTTGAATCTAGACTTGAATATAATGTATAAATTGAATTCATTGAATTCAACTTAACAGTGAATTGAATTGAATTGAATTTGAATTGCATTGAAGACATACTGGATTGAAGATGTTACTTAAATGTTTCACATTGTTTTATTTAGCCTAGCATTTAGCGCTGGCGTCTATACACCCACGGTAACACACACACACACTGTGACAGACGCACACATACACACACACACACACACACACACTGCGACAGACGCACACATACATACACATACACACACACACATGCACACATACACCTAGATACCTAGACACACACACACACATACCTAGATACACACACACACACACCTAGACACACACACACACACACACAAAATTTATATATAGCATACACACACACACGCACACACCTAGACACACCTAGACACACACACATATATACATAGATTAATATATATGTACACACACACACACAAAGAGAGAGAGGGAAGGAGAGAGAGAGAGACAGACTATATGTTTCTTCTTCTCCCTCCTTTTCTTCATGAACAGACAGACACACAGACTATATGTTTCTTCTTCTTCTCCCTCCTTTTCTTCATGAACACAACAGACAGACAGACAGACAGACAGACAGACAGACTATGTGTTTCTTCTTCTTCTAGACAGACAGACAGACAGACAGACAGACAGACAGACAGACAGACAGACTATACGTTTCTTCTTCTCCCTCCTCTTCTTCATGCACACCAGACAAAAAGAAGGAAAGCAACAGAGACAAAAGAACATCACGACAAATCAGACAAAGTGGGCAGGGGGCCCGAAAGGTGACAGACAGACAGTCAGACAGACAGGCAGGCTATATGTTTCTTTTTCTCCCTTCTTTTCTTCATGTACATAACAGACAGAGAGAAAGAAAGAAAGAAAGAAAGAAAGAAAGAAAGAAAGAAACAAACAAAGAAACAAAGAAAGAAAGAAAGAAAGAAAGAAAGAACAAAGACAAAAGAACAGAACCAATAATCAAACAGCGTGGGCAGGGGGCCCGAAAGGTGAGAGTTAAGGGCCCCTTGCCTCTCCACCTCCCGACAGACTTTCACGTGATCACTGAGGTCACACGTTAATCCTCTGCTGCTTCCACTCAAGACGAGAGAGAGAGAGAGAGAGAGAGAGAGAGAGAGAGAGAGAGAGAAAACAAGGACAGACAGACAGACTATATGACAGACAGACAGACTATATGACAGACAGACAGACTAGACGGACACAGACATACGCAGACACACACCACACACACAGAGAGAGAGGGGGGGGGGGGAAGAGAGAGAGAGAGAAAGAGCAACGGTGGCACCTTTCCGGCTCGGATTACGTATTGAAACTTAGTTTGCTGAAAGTGAAGTGAATGTCTGCCCTTTCACTCAAGTGCCTCGTCTGCATAGATACCACCCGCTCTACTCATCGATCCACTGATGCCTCCACAAAAGGGCCGAACAGTCCCCGTTCCTCTCCTCCCTTCACCCGATCGGTCCTGAAATCAATGAGTGAATTCCCTCCAGCGACAGAGACAAAGAAGCTGGAGCTGAAAGGAAACAGACTGCTGAGGAGAGAGCAATGAAACGCCCCCCTCTTGGTGCCGACTGCCGGATGGCTGCACTGTCTTTCCTCCGCCCATGCTTGTTTGCTTCCCAATCGAGTCTTGATCCACCTCGCTCCTTCCGTTTATTCAACTGAATTCTCATTCATCTATGTACTCAGTCTCCCCCCTTGCAATACTCGCAGAGGATCCTTGTCTCCTTCCTCCACTTTCTCACTTGTCGTCCTCCGCCTGGAGCTGCTCCAGTTGCTGAAGGAGCTCGTCGACCTTTCTTTGGAGTTCGTCGTTTTTCCTCTTAAGCTCCTCGTTCTCGGCTCGCAACTCGTCGATGTCTACGCCTGCACGGAACTCAGCAGGGATGGAATAAGGGGGGGATTGGGGGGGGACAGATATTTACTCACTCTCCCTCTCTTGATGGTCAGACAGGAGCAAGACAGGAAGGGGCGCCTAAGCAGGAAAGAAAGATAACAGACTAGCAGGAGTGCCTGTGAAGGAGGGACACAGGAACAGAAGATGGCGAAAGTGGTGAGAGAAAGAAGAGAAGCCCAAGTAGCGTCTGTGTGCCAGTTTCGGACATGGTCCAAGCAAGCAGCTTGAGCTTAAGCATGGCGACGGTTCTAAACGAAAGACTAAATAGCAGCAATTGAAAGAGTGAAAGGGCAGGGTGGCACTGGGCGACTGCACAGAACCTTCAAACAACACACACTTACACACGCAGATTGTCAACTTCCGGCTGACCGATTGGGGCACCGAGGAACTTCTTGATGAAGTCGATCGCGTTTGAAGGCCTCTCAGGCTCCTCGTACAGCCCAACCAGCACCTGAGGGAGCACAGGGAGAAAGGGAAAGTGAGGCTGAAGGGCGCGTCATGTGCCAATGCCGGCAGAGCCTCACACTGCTTGCAACACAATCAAAGCTGTTGATTGATCCTTCATTAGGCTGGCGACCGACTGACTCTTGTGAGTTGCTGAATGACCCCATTCTTCTCCAAGTACTTTCGGAACTCTTCCTTCTGTGCGTCCGCAGTTTCGTAACTCATTTTCTTGGATGACCTGTCAACAAGTCAAGAGACCAGACGGGCAGACTGTTTTTCAACAACAGTCGACAGATCCAGACTGATCCAGGCAGATACACTGAGCTTGCAGCGATGATCAAAGGACAGGCAAAGGTCGGATTCAATGGATCGCTGTGTCTGCTGCTTTGAAGAACTACCTGTTGAAGTCATTCATCATGCAAGCATAGCAGAAGATCAAGGACTCTGATCTGACACTTCCTGACACTCGATCGTGCATGTATCGGTCTGCGGCGCGCCGTTCCAGGCCCGGACGTCCGGATCGAGCCGCCGCCGGCGCGGCGCCGCGGAGCGCGGTTCGAAGGCGAATAATCGGTTCAGTGCATGCACGCACCATTCCATGGATGCATGCATATATATATATATATATATATATGCAATTTCTGTGTGAATGGAATTTCTGTGCAGCTGCTTTACGCACAAAAACACCAACTTAGACAGAATTCAACGGTGTCTCAATTGTACGTAACTCTTTGGGACTCAGGTTTACTTAATCAGTCTTACTGGAACCCACTTTTCTGAAGAAGTGTTGTTGCCAGAGTTTTACGAAACAAATCTCATTACACAATTAAATCCCTTCCACTGAAATGTCAGGAAACCAATCAATGCAAAGTCCCTACACGGGTGCGGAGCCCGTCATCACCATGACCCTGGGTGAGTGTGCGGAGAACCACGTGGGCATGGAACAGTTGGGAGAGAGGGCCTCCTCAGGTCTCCAGAACGAACACCTGTGGAACATCCAGGAGATAATTGAGAAGTCCTTCCCGCAGGTCACAACTGAATTAATTCGCCTGGACAGGAGAGAGGGACACGTCGAAGAGGCATTGAGACCTAGAACAACTCGGTCTTATGTGTCAGCTCTGAAGAGCACACACACCCGACAGCCTTCCAGTCTATGTCCCAACCCGATCGCGCAAGGGCACCTCAGGTCCCCAGGGCTGACATCTTGGTGATTCGGAACTTCATCAACTTGATCGCTCCTGGAGTCGCAGAGGAGCAGTTCGGCCTTGATCCGGACAAGCAGTTTTTTGACAGAAGGAGGGGAAAGGTGCTTAACAAGCATGCGAGGTACAATCTGTGCTTCGAGCCTGGGGACGGGCGCCCTGCGAGTCTGGAGGTTGGTCAGGGAACAGTGGTGGGCTTCAATGGCGTCCCCCACACTCACGCAGTTCAGAAGTACATAGCGAGGCTTCTTGCGGCAGCAGGCGTACCTGCCCACGTTGTGAGTGAGTCTACTCTCCGCGTCGAGACAAACGTGTACATGGACCCGCAGAAGAACGGCATCGGGTTTCATGGGGACACGGAGAGGAGGGTTGTGGTGGGTGTGCGTCTGGGTCTCTCACGAGAGGCCCGAATGCCGATTGTGTTCAGGTGGTACAACGGTGGGAGGGTGATGGAGGAGTTTGAGGACCGGGTGATAAACCTGGGGCCTGGGGATGTGTACTTCATGAGTGAGAAGGCAGCAGGGAGCGATTGGAGGAGGACCAAGATCCCCACTCTCCGTCACGCAGCGGGGGCATCGAAGTACACACAAGCAGGGCGCTAAGTGATCGAAACTGTCAGGTGCATGCTGCATGGTGGTGACCCTAGAACGGGTGGTCGGGTGGGCAGGTACATTGTTTTTCACAGTTTGTGGAGTCGTGAACAGCGGCACGTTCCGAAGGACAGATGGACGTAGACGGACATGTGAACGCGTGTATCCGCTTCTGCATTCAGGGATGGAAGGACAGCGGGCGAAGGAAACAATGGGTGAGTAGGTGGACAGGCCTAGTGGACACTTTGCTTTCACCTAAGACTGGTGGCACTGGAGCAGTGGTGGTGATTGTCCTTTGCTTCTAAATTCACGTCTCTGCGTATTCGCCAAAAGCACGTGCCTCCGTGGACAAGCGATCCATGGATTGCATCCAAGGATACGGGTCAACGCAGTACGCCGCTGATGCGTTGGCTATTGTTAGCCAACGACTCCTCACGACAGAACGAACGGCACCTCCGTTTATTCCATCCGAGTCCCTTCTTTGGGCAAGCCACAGCGCCTCATTTCTGGTAGTTTGTTCAGTGTTTGTTCCCATGAGTTTCTTCACCTTTTGTTCACTCTGAAAAGTGAACAAAATAGTTGTTCATATATCTAGATATTATAATACGTCATTGAAGTAAGCTTTTGAAATATTAATCAAGACATCATTTCTAGTTTAGTAACTTTAGTTCTGCTCTTAATGCTTGACTTTGAGGCTTACAACCTTTTCTCAAACTAGTTCTCAGATACGTTTTTGTTTAAAAGTGAAAGAAATTAAGTAAAGAAATGTAAAGGAAAAACCTATATGTTTAATATTGTTTACTTGGTTGTTTATTGTTTGTTTACACTTCGTTTACTTTTTATTCACTGCGGCACTTATAGGCACATGTATATAATGAATCACTCAATCAATTAATCAGATTCATTCAATCAATGAATTTAATTATGAGGGTAAATCATTTTCTAGATCATTTTTGTGATTCATTTTTATCACTATAGCTAAATCATTAATGAATTATTGATGATAATGATTTGAGATTAACTCCTAAATTCAGCTATGTCAAATCCCAATCATTTCTAAGCCACTAGCAAGGCTTATAGATTACATATTTCACTTATTTTTACATACAACAATTTTTGCTGTCATGATCCTAGTAGCTCACGCTAGTATACGCTAGCTATCTATATAAACAAAAAAAAAAAACTAGAAAAAACGTTTACGACTTTACGACTTAATTTACATGCAATATAAACATTGAAACCGAAATCTAGAATAAATAGTAATGAATAATTAAATGATAAACAGATAATGATGATAAATCGTTGAGCTAGATCGTTGAGACGCCCTCTTTTTCTGGTCCCCAGATTTTGGATCTTGTACAATTTGAAAAACACAGAAACTTCACCACACAAATCAGTAAAAGGCGCACGTGTTCCTATTTGGCGTGCTTAATAACTGTTCCTCTTCAAATTTAGCAATTTACAGGCCTCTCATACAAGAGCACTCGTCTTTCATGCCATGACCCCCAGCCATAGTATCTGTTAAGGCCCTTAGCCGCACCTATAGAAAAAAAAAGTCGAATTACCAATAAATCGGGTTACATTTGCCTTTCAGGACCCGCGCTTTCCGGCAACTGTACAGCGCATGCATGGCGAACATGCACCTTTTGTTTAACCTTAATCTATCGGTACATATGCAAAAATACACATGGAGGGGAATTGTACATACTAGATTCGATCATCTGTGTAGTTTTTAAGGAAGGCGATAAAGTACACCATCTAAGTGAAGCTGTTCTAAATTGCTCCGTTGTTTGACTATACTACCAAGCTCAGTGGTAAGTTAAGATATGTCGCCTTACAGAGTTAGGAGTAAGCCGCACCACGACTGAGTGTGCTTAACAAAGAGGAAAAACGGTTAATTTGATCTGCAGGAACCTCTTTTTGCCCATCTTCTTTCTCTCTACTTGGCCCCTCTTGTCGTTCTTCAGCACCTGGTTTCTCGACTTCCTTCTACCTCCACTTGAGGATTTGGGATACAAAATACTGTCTAATATATATAGTGTGTGTCGCTGTGGATGCTGTAGTATTCGCTTTGAAATGTTGTGGAGAGGCTCACCGCGTATGGGTCCAGCGTTTGGTGAGTTCAAGAGGGAGAGATATGAACAGAAGCCGTTTAGGCCTGTAGATAAAGCTAGGTAAGTAAGTGTATGAACAGAAGCCGTTTGGGCGTGTGGGTGAATGTTTGGCCATGCGGGTGTATGAAGAAAGAGGGGTATGGAAAGGAAGTGTGTGCAATAACAGAATCCGCTTAGGCCTGCAGGTGGATGAATGAAGAGAGACGGAGAGAGCGAGCGTATTTATAAGTATGTATGAGTTTGTGAACAGAAGCCATTTGGGCATGCGGGCGAGACAAGGAGAACGAGTGTGTGAACAGAAGCCGCTTAGGCCTGTAGATGAATGAAGAGAGATCAATTGTGTGTTATTGAAAAAAAGCCGCTTGGGCCGCTGGTTAGGCCTGTGGATGAATGAAGAGAGATCAAGTGTGTGAACAGAAATATACAGAAGCCGCTTGGGTCTATGAATGAGTGAAGAGAGACAGGGAGAACAAGTCTGTGAACAGAAGCCGTTTGGGCGTATGGGTGAATGAAGGGAGTCTGACAAGGAGATACAAGGAGAGCAAGTGTGTGAACAGAAGCTGCTTGGACGTGTGGGTGAATGAAGGGAGATAAGGAGATACAAGGAGAGCGAGTGTGTGAACAGAAGCCGCTTGGGCATGTGGGTGAATGAAAAGAGACAAGGAGATACAAGGAGAGCGAGTGTGTGAACAGAAGCTGGTTGGGCATATATATGCGGGCGAAAAACAAGAGACAAGGAGAATAAGTGTGTAAACAGAAGCTAGAAACAGGAGCCGTTTGGGCCTATGGATGAATAAAGAGAGATCAATTGTGTGTCATTGAACAAAAGCTGCTCGGGCCTATGGCTAGGCCTGTGGATGAATGAAGAGATATCAAGTGCATGAACAGAAGCCGCTTGGGCCTGCTGATGAATTAAGAGAGACAAGGAGAGTAAATGTGTGAACAGAAGTCGTTTGGGCACGTGGGTGAATGAAGAGAGACAAGGAGATACAAAGAGAGCAAGTGTGTGAACAGAAGCCGCTTGGGCCTCATGTAGTGAATCACTGAAGAATAATGAAGAGAGACATGGAGAGCAAGTGTGTAAACAGAAGCCGTTTGGGGCGTCATGACGGTGTGGGTGCATGAACACAGACAGGGAAAGCGAGTGTGTGAACCGGTGTGAACAGGCTAGGTGAGCAGGAGCCGGTTGGGCGTGTGAGTGAATGAAGAGGGACATGGACTCGGACAAGCATGTCAGCAGAAGGACCTCCCTAAACCTAACTACCATTTAAAAGTTCAGGCCGCATTTTTGGATAAGCTTGAAAGTCCATGCCACAGGGCATGGATCATTTATGGTGTCTTGAAAGCCAAAGCTGCATATCTGGACGGTGTCTTGACTGACAGTCTACGCCGCAGGCGTGGACGGTCTCTTAAAAAAAGATGCTGCAGATAGAGATGATCTTGATTATATTTTTTTAAGTGGCACTTAGGTTCAGGGAGGTTAGCAGAAGATATTGGGGTACCTGAATGAATAGAGACAGCCTGTCACTAAGAGAGAATGAGACTCAGTGTATAAACAGAACTTCAAACCGCTAGGGCCTGTCGGTAAATAGAAATAAACGAAGAGAGACAGAGAGAGCGAGTGTGTAAATAAAAGCCGTTCGGGCATGTGGATGTGAGAGTGTTAATGGAAGCCGTTAACTTTGGGTATGTGGGTGAGTAATCGAAGAGAGACAGGGAAAATGAGGGAGTAAGTGAGTGAGCAAGTGAGACAGTGAGTGAGTGAATTAGTGAGGAAAGCAAGAATGTCTCAGTGAGTCAGTGACTAAGTGTGTTGGTGAGTGAGTAAGTGAGCACAATCAACTACAGCAACTGATACAGCAAGCGTAGCAAGCGTGTAGTTTAGGACTTGTATAACGTTGTGTTCAAACATTTTATAGACTAGCTCACAGTCTCAGTCACAGTTAGATGATTTAAAAGAGCAAGTTGATAATAGAAGGCGTATATAATGTTTGGCTACTACATATGCTACTATGCTACTACTAGAATGGCCAAAATATAAATGAAAGTAAATGAAAGAAACATTACAGCATGTGTGCTTGTATGTAAAAGACTTATATATTGACTCCGTAAATAAAAAATAAAAATGTAAGTAGATTTAAGCGGGGAGCACTATAATTTTTTTTTTTATAAACAAAAATAAGTTGTTAAAAATTTATCAGTAATGTATTGCTGCGGTTACAATTTCATTTTCTCTTTCACATTTATTCACGTTAACACCATGTGTTAGCGAAGTCCTTGTACGTCATTAATTTTCTTAGTAGCAAACGTATCTAATAGCAGAGCTCTTCTTATTTCTTCTTCTCAACCGTCTTGAAGCCCGTCCAGCCGTCTCCGGCCCTCTACGGCATTTACAGATACCGCGACTACGCCTTTGCGCAGCCAACAACTGTGATTGAGGGTTTTGTCATGCACCATATATTAATATGGGAAGGGGAACCTGTTGCATGCATGTACCACGATCATGGACGCACCTCTCAGTGCTCTCACCATGCTCTCACCCTATCTCACCCCTGGGGGCCACGGCATGTCCCGTAGGGACATTACAATCTTGTATACTCCTGCGTATTTTCTCTCGAACTCATCCCCCCCGGGAGCCCGCACCTCGCCCTCTTTCACTCTCCTCGCCCGTCTGTCCGTCTGTCTGCCTGCCTTTCTTTTTGTCAGTCTGTCTCCTCTCCCCGAGTTTGCGTGTGCGAGAGGATGGAGATGTTGGAAGGCGGGAAGGCGGCCACTTGAGCCTTGGTTTGTGTGTCACAGTGCGTTGACAGCGCCAATCTCATGCGTTTATGTTCCTTTCGTCTGTCTCGAATGAACCGCTACATGCATGCAGCATCACGTACGTTCACATAGTGCACCACAGCCACCACTAATTGTATGCATTCACAGGCTTCCTCTCTGGGAGTGCGCGGTCTCAGGAAGCACGGCAGCTGCGCGTGGAAGGGCAAAATCAAGGATGCTGCTCGCTCTCCTGAAGCGATCTAAAGGAAAAAATAAAAAGGCAGCCGGGAAATGCACGCGTGTCGCTCATAAATTATCACTCAAGGGATCGACTCCCCAGCGACTCGCCACTACCAAAGACGATTCCCCTCTATACTCTTCTCTTCCTTCCTTTCCCTCTGCGAAACTCCCCGCCTCCTCGCTGTGCCCCCTCTCTGTGTTTGCGTGCACTACCAGGATGAAATGAGAAGGACAACGAGCGATCACTCCCCTCAGACCGCAAGTAAAGCCCTGCTTTGATTTCTTCTCTGGAGGGCCAAAAACGGCTTCCCAACGACGACCGACGGATCTGTGCCTCCTTGGATGGCCATGTTCTCCCTGTAACGCTCAACCTCCCTCCTCAGTTCCTCCAACTTCGGTATCTGCAAGTCCGGCCAGTCAGCTTGGAATTTTCCGACCCTTTACACACACCCAGAGGCACCCACCCAATTGGGGACACTCATCCTATGGAATTTTTGTCAAAGCAGCGGGCGCAATGCGACTTCCTCAACATAGGCAGAAAGGACACGCGATTCTGCATTCTCACTGCCTCCGTATTCGAACTCATATCACTGTGAAACTCTAGCGAAGTGAATGCTGGGAAAAGTTGCTGCACTGGTCGGTTTATCGTGGCATTACCGCATCCGACCAAAACACGGAGAAGGACATCGACTGTGCGATGAAGGCAACGAGATGATTTCCAGTCAGAGTACCCAAAGCACGTTAGTTCAACCGGTCCGCATGATCCATCCAGGAACTTCAAGCAAGCCCTGAACTGCAGTGCATTGCAAAAACTGGCCGACCTCTCCTTCGCACTCTGGCCTCTTCCCGATCTCCTCGAGCAGCCACTCCGCAATCCAAAAGATGATGTCCTCGAGGACCTGCGAGCATCCATGAGAGTCACTACAGCAACTGAATATCAAAGAACAAAAACTGTGCGCATATGCACTCCTCTTACATGACAAAACCCTGAGAAGGATACCAAAGCCAGTCCAAGCAAAGGTAAGGTGAGTCCAAGCGGCTCCTTGGAGAAGCTTCAATGGGAGCTAGGGACATTCAGGTCGATCGACTTACCTCAAACTCGGAACGGGCAAAAAAGATGAACTGATTGAACTTCGATGTGAAGAAACGTCACGCATTCAGACCAAAACAGAAGCAGAACAACCACCCACCCACCCAACGAACGAAACAACGAACCTGAAAGAGCTTCCTTTGAGTGCGACCCCTCGGGGGTGCAGGCAAGAAAGGATTCTTCAAAGAAACAGCCCGTCTCGGACCGTCATACACCTTCAGATGGGAGAGGACAGTGCAGAGAACCCCGGAGCGCCGGTCTCTGTGCTTTGTGCCTGTGAGGACCTCAGCGAACTCAGACTCCTGGAACACGTAGTGTTTGAAGTACTTGGAGAACCTGTCCACAAATCCTTCGTTGATCTTCTCGGTTCCCTTCAGAATGGCCTCACAGAGGGTCTTTCTCCCTCCGATGAAGCTCTCGTCCTCCTTGACTTCATTTCGAATTTCCGTCATGGCCCACTTCACCGCGCTTGCCCGAGAGGGCCTGAAGATCTCCTTCTCCAGATCGAGTGGCATCAGAGAACTGCACTTTCATTTATATTTACACGGGGCAGGATTCATCAAAAGTCTCAGAGCGACAGAGAGAGCATTCTTAATTTTGCGGAAATGGGACCGCAACAGGTGACTTGCAACAATCTGAAAGCTTTCTGTCCCCACTTTCAGCCGTCTGCACTAAGACGAGACCTGACTCACAACTTTCCTGGCTCTCCTAGACCTTCCCTCTCTCTGTCTCTCTCTCTCTCTCTCTCTCACACGAGAGCGCACACACGCACGCACACGCACACACACACACACACACACACACACACAGACAGGGCGAGAACGAGAGAGAGAGAGAGAGAGAGAGAGAGAGAGAGAGAGAAAGAGAGAGGGGGGCGGGGGGGAGGGGGGGAGATATTTCGACTGACTGACTGACTGACTGACTGACTCGGGTTGAAGTCTGCTGACGAACGCCGGGACGAATTCCTCAAACACCTCTGAGAGGACTTTCTGCACCGCTACAAGCCTGTCATTCTCACTCCTCAGCCTGCCCTTCGGGAGGACTCCAGCCAGTGCTTCCATCAGGACACGGAGCTTCTCCTCCCACAGAGGGACCCTTTCCCTGTACCGCTCTTCACACCAGTGTCCCAGTTGAGTCCTGCAGAAAGGAACCAACTCACAAAACAAACATGTAAAAGGACTTTGAGAGGGAATCAGTGATGACGCAGCATTGAAGCAGAAGAGACAACCAGAGACCAAAAGAAGAGGATAGAAAATTCCACATGGATCGGGACAGTTGTTGAGGAAGACAAAAAGTATTCAACGGTGTGCGCACAAGATGTTGTGTCTGGCCTGAGGACTGAAGAAAACCACCGAAGCACGTAGGCACCGACACTAACAAAACCTCCATCATGTTTCTCCATGTGCAGCCCTTGCGAGTCTGATGGATAGGTACATCTGGGAATTTTTTGCTTGCCCTTCTTGTGTCCTTCAAGAGAGATCTTTGCACTAAACCAGGCGAACTAACCTGAGCTCGTGTGCCATTTCGGTCTCGACCCTGAATTGCTCCTTCAAGAACACTCGCTCGTGCATCTCGGCGTAGAGACGGTTGTGGGCAGGTCGGAAGAAATTCAGCTGGTTCAGTGACTTTTGCTCCAGAAGTTTGCGTTCGTGCATATCGTTGACGACTGTCTCGATCTGTCTGCAGAGACTCGACATGACCCTCCCCCCACACACACTCTCGACGACTTCGGTGAACTTGGCCAAGAGGGCGTCACCGAAATCAAAAGTGGAACGGGACTCCTCCGTCAGATCCCAAGACTCCATCAGGGCCTTCTCCCACGCCCCACGAAAGTCTTTGCATGCCGTCATGCTGCCAAACTCTTCATTCAGTCGGTCGGTGGGATACGTGGGTTTCATCAGACCCTTGAGGGAAATGACCACCTCCCCAATCTCCCTGTTGGAGAGCTGGGAGAAGAGCTTCTCGCTCACACTCTCCCCACACAGAGGGACAGCGTGTCTCTGTGCAGCCTGAATTCTCCTCACATCGCTCTCCATCCAACGTGGATTGTTCCCCTCCAGAAACTCCAAAAAGTTCGGCACATGCGTCAGCTTCTTCAGCTGCGATGTGCACAAAAAACACGACACACAATATGACTGTTTTTTCGCCAACGGTGTTTCAATATCAAACGGTCTCCACCGGTGATTTTGTCCTCAAAGATATTCAATCTCGGGATGCAAAATCGCACAACAAAAGAGAGAAACAATTGCTCTGAGAGAGTCCGTGGGGGCAACGAGAAATTCCTCGGTTGACGTTAATCTGCATCTGCATGGTGACTCTGAAGGCACCAAACCGACCTTATCAAGCTCCTCCTCATTCCTCTTCCTGCTGGACCTCTTCGTCAATCGAGCAGACAGGTGGTCTTTCACTTCTTCGGGGTTCAGCATGCACTCCCGAAAGGCCGAGATATACAGGGAGAGGAACCGGACGCCCCCTGTCTCGATCACTTTGTTGAAGACGGCATCTGAAAGCGAGGGGTCCTTGCCTCGCCAGAATTCCCAGAAGCTCTCCCTCATCATCGTTTCGGCTTTTCTTCTCTTCTCTTGCCTGCAGAATCTCGATCCATACCGCGCACGTATCCATCGGTATGTGTTTGAACGTGCGTGGACACAAGGAAGCAAAATGAAGGACACAAGGGTCAGTAGGAAGCGAGGCCAGTTAAAATCTGCATCTGCCGTCGTATACACACTCGTTCACTTTTTCAGAAGGAATGATGGCAAATCCAAGGCAAAGGCCCTCAAGCGCAGAGTGAAGACAGAACGTATCCATCCGGCGAGTTTCAATTTGGAGAGCTCACATGCAATCAATCTGTCGCCCTTCACCTCTTTGTGAATCCCTTACTGACCCAGTTTCTTCATTCTTCTTTGCATTGCCGGCGCTGGTGGGGGAAACATCATCATCTTCTGAGTCACTTTCGGCACCCTCCCTGTCTTTCCCTTTCTTCCCCTTCTCTGATTCTTCATTCTCTGCATCAGAGTCGCTTCCTCTCTCTTCCATCTCTCTGTCTTCCCTCGGCCGCGTCGATTCGACAGAAGAGGAGGGAACAACGAGTTGTCTGATCACTTCGACAGTCGTGAGGGGTTTGTTGGATGTGCGCTTCTCCATGTTGAAGCACAGACAGACGCGTGGGGGTCTGGCAGATGATGTACCACCCCCTCCCTCTTCGTTGCTCCCCCTCGCTGCCCCCACACCTCCCTCTACAGAGGCCCGCAGCCGTTGGAGAATGCCGCACTCATACAGGGCCTCGAGACCGCTCTTCTCATTCTTGTCGAGAAGGAGAGCGATGGAATCGACATCTTCCTGCACACGTTCAAACACATGGTGTCACCTGTTTTCCCTCTTTTTCTCTTCCTGCCTGTGCACGAAGACACGCATACAAAGAAACAGACAGACAGACAAACACGACAGACACAGAGAGAGAGGCGAACGCACCGACGCATAGAAAGGAAGGAAGGCAAGGAAGCAGAAAAGCGCTGAAGCGAAGAAATGAAGAGAAAGCAGTTTTCGAACAGAGGAGAATTCCCTGGCCAGCAACAAGTCTCGACGGAGAAGATAGGCGAGGCAAACGACGAACATGTCAATTTTTGCCTCAAGTCGGTCTCGAAATCGTGTCAAAAGCCACATATACGATGGAAGCACTTCTGATAGAGAGGCATGCATGCAGGCAGGTGGGAAGGTAGACTGACCCTCAAGACCTCTGCCACCTTCTGCGCGTTCAGCGAATCGGCATCGTTTGTTCCTGGGATGTCCAGTATGGGTGTCACCAGCAACGTGCTCGGCCAGAGCGGACAGAGCTGTTTGACTGCTGCCTGAAACATCGCGACGTCGCGTTTCTCAGAGGGCCACGCTGCCGAAGGTCCCAGCATCTCCGACGCGAGGCGTTTGCGAAGAGCCTGAACGCATTCCCATTTGGTTCAAGAAGCAAGGCAAGACAGACAAACTGACATCCAGAGAGACCGAGAGAAAGCTGACATGAGACCGATCCAAAGAAACAAGCTCCACAGACGGCACGAGCCCGCTCGGTGCTGGGAAAGCAAAAGGCAGCTCAACCGATCCGAACTGCGAAATAGATGACCACCCGTGTAGTGCAGTGCAGGCAGACCTTTTTCATCGTTGATTCTTGGCATGTGCACAGATCCTGACCACTCCCCGGAGCCGAGCCAATAAGTCGCAAGACGGTGACCATCACCAGCTGCTTGAACTGAGAGAAGCTGATGCTCCGATGTTCATGGCACCCCCGAAACTCGCGGAAGCACCTCTCGCGAGTGAAACCAGAAAAACATCGCCAGATAATGGCAACAAGCCAGCATCAATTAATAGAAAGAAGGGGGAAAGCTCTTTCCCTTCCTTTCCATGCAACTGCCGATGCATAAACGAATGCATGAGTAAGTGTGCGGTTGAATTACATCAGAGTGGAATAAACTGAAATGGTGTGGGACAGCAAGAAACAAGAGAGGCCTGCTGGTCGCCTCGACTCACTGGATGACTGACTCTTTTGTTGGCCAGAGAAGCAGATCGAGAAGTGTCTCCCAAGTGCCTTCCAGAGCTCTGGCCACTCCTCTTTCACCCTCCTCCTCGCCTCGTCTGCCGACCCTCGCGACTCGTTGCAGAACTCTCTGACCGCCTTCATGATTATCTGCAGAGGTGTGTGTGTGTGTGTGTGTGTGTGTGTGTGTGTGTAGCGGGTGACTTGCAGAAGCATAAACAGAGGAAAGGAAAGAGGACCAGCCCGGGATGGGTGGAGAAAACAAAGAAAAGAGTTCCACCATAAAGGGAGGGGACAATAGAAAAGACAAGACAAGAGAAAAGGACTGGGACGGTTCATCGGGGCTCTCTCTCTACTTGTCTATTTCTCATCATGAATTTCCTTGTTCGCTGACTCACCACTTCGCTTGCTGTCGCCCCCTTCTCTCTGTTTGTGGCAACCACACATACCCATGAACTGGCTTCTCTTTTCAGAACCATTGACAGTGATTGTGTAAGCGTCCGCTTCGTTCAGTGCCTTATCGTGCATCACGCTCTCAGATGATGTCGACACGTAACTGTCCTCCCCCGCCACGGGAAGGAGTCTCTGATCCCAGTCGAGGGGCTGTTGGTCAGCAGGGAGTCCTGCAGCAAAATCAACCGAAAAAACGTCAGAGCAGAAAATTTTGAATTGACGACTCCATCCATTCTGCAACCTGCAGGTAAGCACTACGGGCAAATGCCATTCAATGAAACGCATGCAAGAATATTGCACGGATGGAAGAGAGACGTACAGCCATCTCAAAGCGCAATGACTGACTGACTGTGTCACTGACTGACTGACTAGCTGTTTGACTGACTGTGTCACAGACTCACTGACTGACCAGAGGCAATGAGGGTGTCTGTGATGAATGACTTCCCCACCCCAAAGGCGCCCAGAAGAAGGGCCGGCTTAGTGGCAGTGGATTCATTGGCCTCCTGCATCCGTTCAATGAGGCCCATTATGAGGGAGGGAGACAAAGCAAGGGAAAGAGAGGCAAGGAGAAAACTGAAAGAAAAAATTGACAATGAAACAGGGATAAAAGAGATCATGTCTTGCTTTGACAGCCTTCCTCACACTTTAGATATCCGAAAGATTTCGGCAGACATACAGACCCAAGGGAAGCTTTTGCTGCGGTCTGCAAGAAAGTCCTTTGACTGGTCACTCCACGCAGCGACATCACTCGGATTTTAGTCTGCGTCTCTCAGTCTGAGACAATTTTATGTGCAGATGGTCAGACAACAACTTCATCATATTTCTTGATAGCAGCCGCAAGGATTGATAAAGTTCTCTTTCATCTGTCTGGGCGGGCAAGACGGACCCTGGGTTCGGGTTCGTCTTCCTCTGCGCCTCCCTCAGCCACTCTCTCAGGCTCTCCCCCTTCTTCTGCCTTCACTCTGACCCCTCCCGCCTGACGCCCCTCCATTCCAACCCTTGCACAGGCAGAAGAGGAGGACGCACTTGCACTAGCAGAAGAGGAGGACGCACTTGCACAGGCAGACGATGACTGCGATACTCCTCCCCCCCCTCTGTCCGCCCTCGCCAGTTCCCTCCGTTTCTGCCCTCCACTGATCTTCACCACCAGCAGTTCTGCCAGCGCATCCTCGACACGCCACTCCTTTGCAGCACAAGCACTGGCTGCTGCTGCTGCTGCTGCGGCTCCTGCTGAGGCACGAGCTGAACAAGAGGAAGCCCCCACCAGGGACGAACCGAGCAAGCGAGGCTGAGGTTGGAGGGAGAAGGGAATGAAGGAAGAAAGAAAGATGCGCAAGGAATCATGAAACATATAAATGAAATGCAGCAACTCTCAGGCAGACGCGACGACGATACTTCGGCGGTTGCAACGTAAAACATTGACCTCCCTCCTTGCTTACTTCCTGACATGACAAGGCCACAGGGAAATGAAGGTTCATGGTGTGTGTAGGCAAATGCCTGTCGGGAGGAAACGGCATGACGGGCGAGGAGTCAGTCTTGTTTTGCAATGCCTGACGTGCTGCAATGTGCTGATAATACGAGAGTGTGTCTCACCTTCTTCCCGTCCTTGCCGGTTTGACCGTCTCTCCTGTCCACCGAGGAAGACGCTGACACGGCAGCGGCACCTCTCCAACACTGCATGAATGATCGATTCATCAACAGCAGCCAAGCAAGAAGAGGACCGCAGTGAGTGAAGGGGAGGAAACGGAATTATGAGAGAATGGGGCCAAAGAGAACCCCCCCGATACAGTCGGTCGGATCCGCGCATGAATGAATGTAGAAGAATTAAGGGCATTTGGTGACTGGCAGAGTCCCAGGATATGCACACGCACTGCTTCCAAGAAACAAGCACTGGACATGCATAAGACTGTGTCTGTCCATGTCGGCTAGTCATCCACTGACAGAAGTTCGGTGAAGCTCGGGTGACAGAAAAATCTTGCAGGAAGCTCTCAGAAAGGAGAAAGGGGTGAAACGAAAGGAAGTGATGGAAATCAAATGAAGCGAAATTTTAAATCTAGTGGAAGGATATTGACACACCTGTGAGAGGCCTTTTGGAGCCTTTTGCCGAGGCTTTGCGTTCGTTCCCTCAACCGTTCCTTCCCGTTTGGGGTTTTTCTCCTGCACCTGCACGTTGAGGAAAAGGCAGAGAGAGAGAGTCAACAGCGGACCCCCACGAATTCAAACTGGAACGCGAGCCTGCTGGATGTCCATTTCTTCATTTTCGCCCCCATCGACCAAGGGATCAATTTGAGCGAAGTGTGATGCAATCAAGAAAGACTGGATACTCAGGCAGGGTGAGGAAATACGATTGGACGCAGACATTCACCATGCACTCACTCAAGCGTGAGCGTCAAAAGAGTCGGTCGGAAAGAACCCCCAAAAGAGACGGCTCACCTTTGGACATCCATCGAGTGCCGACAGCGGCCCGCGGGTCTCTGCATCTTCCGCGTCACTCCCGTCGTGCATGCCCCCCACCTGCTTTGCAAGCTTGACAGCCTTAGTCGAGCCCCGCGGCCGGCCCCTTCCCCTCTTCTGAGTGGCAGCACTAATTCCGTCAAGAGACCTCGAAAGACTTCCTGCTGCCGCCTCCTCTTTCTGGACCTGCTAGTGGTGATACAAACCAAATTGAAGGGGTTGAAGAGAAAAGATGGATGTCTGGACAAAGGATGCGTGCATCCGGGCAGAGTCAGATGCAGGAAAGGAGGCGGAGAGTGACACCACGAAGAGGGAGAAGGGCTTTTCCAAATCCAGAAGAGCAAAGGGGTGGAACCAAAGAGAACGTAAATTTGGCAGCTGCCTGGGAGAGGAGAGGCGCTCAGCTGACTCTTGTGGATCTTCTGCCTGCTGCCCCCCGAGATGCGGTGTCACCCTCACCCTGCATGCAAAGAGAGAAGCGGCGCACTGAGTGACAAAAGAAAGAAGCCACTTAACGATGTTGGCAGCGTGGCGAGTTGGGCATGGAATTTAGAATAGAGGGAAAAGCCCGACCGTGTGGCAGAGAGGAAGCAGCCATTACCCTCGCCCATGTCGATCAAAATCGTGTTTGCAAGAAAATACGAATAGAATAAACAAATCTGAGAAGGGACCGGGATGACCATGCCCCACACGATGCAAACGAAATCTACTGTAGCATCAAATCAGGCAATGGAAAAACAAGGAAGATAAGGAAGCGTGCGCACCTCCATTTCTGCCTCTTCTTCAGCAGGCTTTCCTCTGCTCAGACCACTGCGTGTTCTCTTCGCCGTCTCCGTCTCCTCCTTCTGCTGCTTGGTTTCTCGGCTTCTTTTCGAACGCCGCGCCTGCACGTCCATACACGCAAACGGAGGACAGAGGGAGGAAGAAAGGGAGCGGGACATTGTCAAACGACGAAGCGCAGCTGAAAAAGGTGGGAGCGAATGAAATCGGGATGGAGACCCTACGCAAGCAGGCAGGCACACGAGACGCTTTCGGTCGACGCGCGAAAGACACCAGAGAAAATACGTGGCCGAACAACGACATGCGGATTCCGACTGACAGGTTCTCTTTCCTCCTGTTTCAGATTCGTGGACGAACGAGGACCCGACTTCGTGAGAGTGGCAGCGGAGGCGGAGGACGAGGAAGAAGAGGAACCTTCAGTTTTGTCCTTTCTCTTCTGGAGGACAAAATAAGGGTTCTTGACATCTGCGACACCTGGGAAAAAAACCGAAGTTATGGTTCATGCCATAAAAGAGCACCTTTGAGACGTCAGGACCTACAGAGAGCAGGCGATGGCCTTCGAGAACCTCCTTGCTCTCCATCACCACTCACATTTCCAACCTCTTCGACGAACACCTCTGGATTGTTCAGCTCCTTCAGAGCCACAAATTCCCCTCTCCCACACAAAACCACGAAGACATCCTCATGATTTCTACCGCCTTTTTTCAAGGTGACCAGATCACCTTGTCTGAACATCCTCCCAGTCAAACGACGCGTCTACCCGGAGGAAATGCTAAAGAATACCACTCCGAGAAATGACAAAACCTATAGAATAGTGTGCCGGCCAATGAATTTGGTCTCCATCATGGATCCCGAAGCCTTTCTTGAGCGGAGTAGAATGAATGACTGGATGACACAGGATCAGGATTGTTCCACGCTGGATAGATGACCGTACAGGGTGGAAGAAACTCAAATCAGATCGTCAAGTCTTAATTATCAGAAGGGGTCATTCGGATATGTTAAGGCATTTTCACACCAATTCCTTCATGAAGACATCGTGAAGACGTGAAAAAATCGTGATGGTTCGTGATGCACACAAATGCACACTCATGGAGACGACTGTCACCAAGAAAGACAAATTGGAGACGGCACTATAGCTGACTGCACATGCGCCGGCCGCGGCCGACGGGGGCGACGCCGCGCGCGGGGCCGCGGGCGGCGGGCTCCTTCGCGGCGAAAAGCTATAGGGGGTTCAAAAGGCCAGAAATGGCCGCGCGCGGGCCATGCAGAAAATGCCAGAAATTGCATGGCAATGCATGCATGTTTTTCTTTCCGCGCGTATGACAACCCCAATCTTGGGTGCAATCTTCACTTCCCTTCGTCCAGATCGAAAGTTTCGTCCTTGTCGATTCTTGTCCTGTCATCGCAATAAGACAATAAAGGAAACATGCCTCTGTGTATCTGCCCTAGACAAAGAGCCAGTTCACGTGCTGTAGAAGTTTGGTAGTCAGAGGAGTCACGGGAAGTCACAGGGAATTTTGACGCAAAATTGAGTATCGGCCAAAGAGACATATGCGTATTAAATTCAACAATTGAGTCTCTGATGAGTTTTGTCCCACTGAGCGTACAGCTGGCAGAGATAAACCAAAGGTGAGGGCGTCTTATAGTCCTGCTAAAGGTTCTGCAAGGTGGTGAGCGTGCGCAGCACCGAAGTTGTGGTTCTCTCACTTCCTCCACGCCTGTCTAATTTCGTTTGGTTTTTAGAGGCTGCAGTCTCCTATTCTGACGGTGTTGCTACCCTGTTTGTCCCAACCTGGCAATCTTGTTTTCATTTTTTCCCTTTCCTGCAGGAGGACAGTTGATCAGAAACAGCTTCCGCCGTTTCTCCAAGCACGACACCAGGGACAGAACATATTGGGAGAAGCGAAGGAGGAAGGACGGAAGGCCGTTCCTAGAAAGTGAGGCCTCTAGAGGCACGATGGCCTTGCGGAGGGAGAGAGAGAAGCAGGAGCGGGAGAAGGAAACCAGAGAGAGGGAGACGACGATAGACCCGCCGCTGGTTTCTTCCTTCTCCTCTCTCTCCCCCCGCGCTCTCATTGCCGCTGCAGAGGATTTGGTCGTTCCCAAAGGCTTCAAGCTCACCTGGCCCCGTACCTTCCTCCATGTCACGGACTTTCACTCGGTCGGTCGGTCGATCTCTTCCTCTCCCGGCGCCAATCTATTCCTCAAGGTGGTGCAGACACGCATGATGGTAGAGCAGTTGGGGGAGAAGCAGAAATCCCTCTGCTTGAATGTCTGTGATCTGGTTTCTCCTTCCTCGAGTACTTTTGATTCAGACAATCAAGCATAGTGAAATCTCAGGAGGTTGCCGGCCTCTTTCCTTTGTCGTCATCGCTTCTCCGCGTCCTCTCTCACTCAATCGCTTTCTCATTTCGCTCCTTCTTTCCCATTCCAGGTGTCTCTATCTGTACGCGCTCACGTTCAGTGTGAGTGTCAGTGTCCGCGTGAGGGTGTGGTGTATGCAGTGTGTGTTTCTCGTCAGTATGTTTGTATGTCTGTCTACCCGGTTTCTGATAGATTCTTCTTTGTCTCATCTCATCAAGTCCTGCTCGTCCGATCTCTTGCCGATCTTCTTTGTTGAAACAGTTGTGCTTTCCATCTGTCTGCGAGCAGATTGACTTCACCAAGAGTGCCCTCCGACGGTCAGCTTCTCTTCCCCCGTTGCCCGTCTCGATCTACCTCGACAAGAAGGGAAGAAGGCGACCGCTGTGTCTTCTCTCTTCTGACGGGGACCCAGAGGGAGGAGACCGAGAGAAAGAGGTCAACGACAGAGAAGGAGGAGGAGACCGGCAGTCCAGCCCCTCTGCCCAAACAGCTATGCCTCAGCAGATGAGCAGAGAGGCAGGAGGGGAGGCAGAAGGCAGACAGAGAGAGAGAAGTGAACATTCAGATGCAGCAGAGAGGGGGGCAGAAAAAGGACAGGAAGGGAATCAGGAACATGGAGAAAGAGAAAAAGATTCCGTCCGTCTCCCAGCTGCAAAGGGAAGTCCGCTGACACTTCCCCTTGCTCTTGGGAATGATGAGGACATCTCTGCTGCTTCTGCTTCTGCTTCTGCTTCAGTGGGCGGGTGGGAGAGAGCAAGATCCAGGGAAGGACGTTCGGCAGAGGGAGAAGGAGAGAAAGAGGGAGACGGTGGAGAAGGAGGAGAATCTCAGACTGCACTCTACTCGTCTTCCTCCTCTAGCGTCCGTGCGTTGTTTTCCAGCTGTCGGTCTTCGTCTCTAGGTGCAGCCTCATCAGTCTGCCTCTCATCTACTGTTCTGTCTTCCTCTGGGTCCTTCGCTCGCTCTGCAGCTTCTACAGCTGCACTGTCACAAGAGGTGCAAGCGGCCGCCGCTTTGCTAGAAGGAGGCAGAGAGAGGGGGGAGATGGAGGGTGGTCCGATGCAGACAGTGAAAGAAGAAGAGGTGGAGGACGAACCTCCTCAGACAAAAATGCCGGGATCATCCAAACGCCGCTGTCAAACCCCTCCCCCCCTCTTTCACAGAGGTGGCACCAGATCAGAGGGGGGGGACCTGCAGCCCCGGTCTCTGTCTGCCTCTCCGTCAGGCATCATGCGTGCCGGGGAAACAGAAGCGAGAGAGAGCGAGGAAGAAGAAGAAGAGGAAGAAGAGAGTCCGGGACAGACGCGCACGAACGAAAAGAGAGAACGAGGGGTGCATGGGGGGAGTCAGAGAGAGAGAGTGGGGGAAGGGGAAGAGGGTCCTCCCCCCACATTTCTTTCCCTCCTCTCCAATGTAGGCAGCGTCCGACATCGTCCAGGTGGTCTCTGCACGACCAAGCGCTGTTACTGGGCCCAGACGCCCTCCGGGTGCTCCAAGGGCTGGCTCTGTGGTAAGTCAACTTGTCAGGTCAACCCTCTCCTCTCTTCTGCTGCTGTGATGGAATCAATTAGGCCCTCTTCCCTAGTCACAATTTTGAATGTTTTCAGTACGCCCAAGCGTTTTTTTTCTTCCCAGCCTCGGCCGCCTCGCGTCTTCTGTATTGACCTCTCACGACAATGAAAGCAAGGATCATGAGGGAGAAAAAGAGCGACCGACACTCAGGGAAGCGTATTTTGTGTGTTTCAAAAAAGGAGGAGGGCTTTGTGAGAGAAGAGAGCATATGACTACCGTTCACTGCATCCACTCTGCATTCCTGTATTCCGTTTTCCTGCAGGGCACTGCCACTACTGCGAACCGCCGCCGAGACTTCCTGACGAGCTGGCAAACAACTCTCGCACGAGGACCAGAGACAGACACGGCAAGCGACAGCGTGAACGACAACGGCAGAAGGAGAGGCAGAAAGAGAGAGAAAGAGAAAGAGAAAAGGAAAGAGAGAGGGAAAGGGAGAGATGCGCAGAGGGAACGGAAGTTCCAGGTGCACGTGGGGGAGACCGGTCCCAAAAAACAGAATTTTGCAGAGAAAACTCCGGCAGCAAGTCGCCTCCCGGCCCCTCACAGGTCCCCTCCCGTCCCCCCCCGGTCACCTCGGGTCTCCTTCCCCCGCCCCCCCCTCTTCATCTGTCCTCGTTTGACTCCTCAGCGATGACTCCGATCGGAGGATGCACAGACATCCGGCCGTCAAAGGTCACCTCCAACCCACCGCCTCTCCCAAGTGGGTCCAGGGGCCAGGGTGTGGGTGTGCATGGTGTGCAGCAAGCTCCTTTCCGACACACACAGCAGACGGCGAGTGGAAATCCCCCCCCATCCTATGTGCATGCGAACCCTCCAGCAGGTCTGAGCAGACCGACTGGTCGTTCGGGACCGTTGTGGACGGACAGAGACAGAGACAGAGGAGGAGACGTTGAGGTTGGTATGGGGGGTGTCTCATCATTCGTTGAAGGATTCCCTGAGAGGAGGCTATCGGGGACAGGAGGAGCAATACTCCGGGGGCAACTGCCACTCCATGCCCCAGGCCCCATGCAGCAGCCTCCCCTCCCCCTCCAGACCTCCCCTCAACAGAGAATGAGGCCCGATCCCCTTTTCCTTGCGGGCGGATCGCCTTGCGGGTCATCAGTCTCTCCTCCTTCTTGGCCTCCTGCTGCAACGGGGGGAGACGAGACGGCACAGAGAGAATACGTGAGGGGGCTCCTGAGTGGATATGCGGGACCCCCTGCTGAGTGCTTCATTGCCAGGTCGCCTGACACCGTCATGACGGCACCGTCGGCTCCCGTTCTTTCTCCGCTGTACCCGCTCAATTTGACGGAGCAGGTAGGAGGCGGGGAGGGAGAAGGCTACCCCGCCCATTCCATAGATTGGATGGGGGGAACATCTGCTGAGGAGACTTCGAGAAGGGG
>JAHBMJ010000224.1:0-19437 GCA_018398765.1 Chromera velia | reverse complement strand
GGGGGGGGGGGTGTCCGGTTCTCCCGCTGCGCTGAGCCCCGCAGGAACACAGGCGGGGCGTCTGGGGTCCGACCAGACCCGTCTCGGATGGCAGCACACCCAGACCAGGGGTCAGCAGGTAGATCTCACAGCTGTCCCTTCGTCTCACCAGGAATCCCCTCAATTTGCCTTCCCTCCGGTCGCTTCCGGAGATGCGCACCTGCCCACCGGTCTGCATCCAGCATCTCACCAGGCGTTAATGCCGGGGGGACCCGTCTCCTCCCTCTTTGGCAGAGACGAAATTCCCCCCGGAATGAACCTGACGACAGGGGTGACCGGACAAGCACCCCTGCCACCCCACTTGCACCCCCATGTCGCACCGGGTGCGTCGTTCAGATTTTCCCCCACCGAAACAGCCAGTCATCAAAGCACGGCAGGAAAATCCTCTTCGGCCTCCCAGAGAGACGTAGAGCGAGCGCGCGTTCCCCTGACCGGAAATGCGCCGACTGATGCCGATCTCTTCCGAACGCGCACGTGGAGCAGCACGGGTTCAGGACCCTATGAAATTCCCACACCCCTAACGGTGCCCTCTCGCGGGGGGCAGTTTGAGCAGCAGCAGCAGTTGATGCTGTCACAACAGAATCAAAGAAGACAGGGGACGGGCGCATGTGAGGAAAGACAGTTCACGGGTGTATTTCATCCCCACCACCAGCAGCCTCATCCAGCCCACACTCGCGTCTCCTCCATGCCGCCCATTTACGGGAGGACTGCTGCAGGCTCTGGAGTCGTTGGAGAGACAGAGACGGCAATTGCAGTCGGGGGGTCGAGTCAGACGCCTCCGTCTCTCCAATCGCAGCAGCAGCAGCAGCAGAGGGCAGCGCTGCGTCTGTCGTCCCTGATAGGAAGGGGCCTGTCGGAAGAGACCGGTGGGGGCAGAGCCTCCGCCGGTCTTTCTAGGACTCCTCTGCGGACTGCAGCTGCTCCTCAGGCTGAGGCATCTTCCTCGGGGGTGTTTCCTCCTGAATCCACCGCCATCTCCCAGCAGCAACAGGAAGCCCAAAGAGATGGGAGCAGTGGGGGGGCTGCGGGAGCAGATCCTGAGAGTGAGGCTTTTCCGAGTGGGGAGAGGGAAGAGAGAGAAAGAGCAGGAGCAGGAGGCGAGTCCTCCTCTGCCCCCTCTTCTTCAGGTTCCATGTTTCCCCTCCACTGGGGCGCCCCCGTCTTGCTGCTTCCGAGATCTTCCGGGGGTCCGGAGGGGGAAGAGAGAGACGTGACGTTCACTGTGACAGTCAGATACGGGGCGGGGAAGGGAAACAAGGAGGGAGGAGGGGAGGGAGGAGGAGCTTGACAAAAGAAATGCGGGCAGGGCAAGGCAAGAGGAGGGAGGGGACTGTACATTCGTGTGGTGCGAATGCATTCTCTCTTGACTTGCTTGCGCTGCCTCTTCAGAGAAGAAAGGGAAAACAGAGATTTGAATGAGCGAGGGAGAGAGACTGAGAAGAGAAGAGGCAGTCAGTCAGGTGAGGTGATCACAGCACAGAACGGTCCTCGTGTCGTTTCTCTTTGTGCCCTCCCACGGGCTTTCCTTTCTGACTGAGACTGACTGTGCTGCAGACAGTCGGACTCAGAGGGCTGGCGTGCGTCCGGCTTTAGTACGTGCCCCAAATAGACTCAAGGGAGTGAATGCATGGTTGAATCAATCAATGTTACTGTCTGTGTGCTGTCTTTCGTTCTTTCTGCATGAAAGAGACGAAAGACGGCGAGGGGCCGTTAGGAGGCCGGACGTCAGCGTGCATCATCTATGAATGAGCCAGCCTTTATGGAGTGATGGACAATGAGGAAAGAGACCAGCAATCAAGATCAGATTGAATGGATGAATGGCTTTAGAGGAGGTTGATTGTCTCCTTTCCAGTCTGCTCTGCTCTGCTCTGGTTTGCTGTGCTGCATTCTTCTCCGTCTTCTCCTCTCCTCTTCTCTTCTCTTCCGACAATGAAATGCCGCCGCGTCTCGTCAGATCGACTGCTAGCAGCTCGGGCAGGTCCATTGGGGGAAAAGACGAAGGAGAAGATGATGACATGCTTGGGGGTGCAGGTGCACGTGGAGAGGCCTGACGGCTTTGTGCAACCATAAAGGGAGGGAGGAGGGAGATCAAAGCCAGTCCCTGACTCATCAATGACCCTACCCGTGACTTTTTTCTGTCATGACCTGGCAGCAGCAAGGGTGGAATTGGCTGTCTGTCTGTCTGTCTCTGTCTGTCTGTCTGTCTGTCTTCACCTGCAGGGTGTCAGCCGATAGATACCAATTAACAAAATAGGAACAGGAGGAGATGTGCCGGTGGGATGTGGGGGAGGAGGAAGTGAGCAGTGCAGGGGCATCCCGAAACGTCAAGGGACTGCCCGTGCATGCACGAGGAAAGAAAGGAGAACGAATTTGGAAAAGAAAGAAAGAAACTGGCTGGCAGACAAATGCATGTTCCTAACGCGGAAACTGGAAGCGATCGCGAAGCACTGAACAGGCAAGAAGGTGCATGGATGGAGAGAAAGCATCCATCCAGGCAAGGACAGGAAGGAAAGGACTTTTGGATTATTTCATTCATCTCTATGACTCCTTCTCCCTTTGCTGTGATACCTCTACATCCCCCTCTCTTTCTCCGTGTCTCTCTCTGTTTCTTTGGGTGTGTTCACACGAGGTTCAGGAATGGTCAGGACGTTTTTCCTGGAAGAGAAGAACAGCAAGCAGGTTCTCGACCGCTTTCATGTTAAATGGCGTGAGCATCAGAACGATGAGCAAAGCAAGAAAGGGTGAAGACAAAGGAAAGCACAATTGTTGGAGGGAGGCAGGGAGGAAGAAAGAGTGGACTCGTTCTGTGTCGGAAACAAGCGGACAAAGGCGGAAGCTGGTTTGATACTTGTTTGGCTTTCTGACAGGTGCTTTCCCTGTATCTGAAATGACAATAGAAACAATCATTGATGTGCTCCCCCTCTATGTCATTCCATTTCTTTGGACTTTTCTCTTCCTGTCTCTTCTTCTTCGCATCTATCCATCTATCTTTCTATCTGTGTGTCTGTTGTAGGTGCTTTCTCTAATACGAGTAGATGGTGAGGTGCTGACGATGGCTCGTCCTCTTTTGCTCTCAATTCTTTCTTTCTTTCTTTCTTTCTTTCCTTTCTTTCTTTCTTTCTTTCTTTCTTTTTCTTTCTTTCTTTCTTTCTTTCTTTCTTTCTTTCTTTCCTTCTTCCTTCCCCTCTTTCTTTGTCTGTGTGTCGGTCAACCTGGATGCGCTCATAATTCTTCAGACGTGGCATACCTGCGTGTATTTCTATTCTTCCTTCATTCCTTCCTTCCATATTCGCTAACGTGTGTGCATCTAAAGGTGAGTGCCAGTCAGGGGCACTGACTGGTAGGATGGTCGCTTGACGACCTTGCAAGCCCCCTCTCCTTCCTTCTCCTTTTCCTCCATCAAATAAAGAAGCCTTCTATGGTTCTTCCTTCAAAATGCGTCCTCCTCGCCTGTCTCCATACGAAAGAGAAAGAAAGCATTAAGTAAATTCAGGGAAAGGTCGTCATTCTGTTCGCCTTCCCAAGCCGATGCTCCTCTGACAAGGACAATTCAGACCCCCAAGAGACAACAAACAAGACGACGCGAGACAAGACAATTTCAGTCAAAGAAGCGAAAGGACAAGATGAGGTGGGTGTGTCTCTTTCACTGCTCAATTCGGATGGCGAAGTGAAAGGAAGCAACTGAGTTTCTTTCCCTCCTCATTACATGGTCTGAAAGATAGAGAAGAAACAAAAAAGAAACGAATTCACTTTTTGCCAAACAAATTCGTTCCAGGGAAGAAAGGAAAAGAGGGGGGGGGGTATGCGTTCCTTCTTTCGTGACTGCTCGATAAGTCCAGTTACATGCACCTGTTCGTCTTTGCCCTTGCATGTTCGCGTGGGTGTAAGTTGATACGCCTTCGTCCTGCCCGGCCCGTTCCTTGCTGTCTTCCCAGCCGGCTGCATGCATCCATCCCTCTTGCTTGTCTTGTGTGGGCATATGCCACGCAATTCTTTCTGCAGGGGGGCCGGCATGCGGTGGGGTGGTTGGGGGGAAGACACGAGTCACAAGGTCTGTGTTGCGGGGGGCGTCGCGTGTTGTCTGTTTGTATTCTCTTTGCGCGCCTATGCAATGTTGTGGTGTTCCGTTCCGTGTTCAATGCTTGGCTGCCGCTGCTGTCATATCATCGGAGCATGAAAAGGGACGGAATTTGAGGCACACATACAATGAGTTGCAGGAGGTATGAGTGAGTCAAACAAGGCATACGTGTACGAATAAGGGGGTGAATGGGGGGTGGTTGCTCATTCGTCACTCCGTCTTGTCTTCTTCTTCGTCCCCCGTCTCTTTCGCTCTCTGTACCAAAAATGCCGGCCTTTTCGCTCATCTCTTTCTCTCTCTGTGTGTCTCGGTCGGCTTGTGTTTGTTTGTGTGTCTGTTGGTTTGTGTTTTTTTGTGTGTATGTAAAGGGATTTGTTCAAGGAGAACAGATGCTTCGTGACTGGCTGTGTTCTCCCCACAATGTACCTACCTGCTGTTGTGTTTCGACTTTGTTTGTGCATTTGTTTCGGGGTGCTTGTCTGTCTCTGTTTCGTTTCGTCGCAGAGGGTACCCGTTGCACGATAAGCAGAGACAAACGGAAAGAAAGAAAATTGATGCATGTTGGACAAGAGGTGGAAAACCGTTCCACGATAACAAAACAATGAGACAGAAAAGTTCTGACAGACAAGCGAAAGGCAAAGCAGAAGCGTGCAGTAAGTCAGACGACAGGAAAAAGAAAGGCGGGAAGAACTCGAACGCCACACCTCAAAAAAAGATAAAGCACGGATGTTGATGGTTTGTTTGCTGGTGCTCAACTCGATAGTTCTTCCGCCTTTCCGTTCTCATTTTTCTTTCCTTTTCATTTTTCACCTTTCGGTGAGATTAGATCAGTCCAAGACTTTGTGACGTACGATGCCCGGACACCGAAAAAACGAGAGAGGGAAAGAGGGAACATCAGTAGCGTGAAAAAGAAAAGTGGAGACGGGGACACTGATGCAAACAAAAAAAGACCTCCCGTCCCTATAAACAAAAAAGCCAGTACAGGTCAGCAAACGGCATTGTGAAGGGTGGAAGGAGCAGGAAAAAATAAAATGAGGAATGCCGAGAGAGAGAGAGAGAGAAAGAGAGCGATCCCCAACAGAGTGAATCCTTTTCGAATGTTTTTTCGGCTTTGGGGAGACTGAGGGAGAGGGAGAGAGGCAACGCTACGAAGGGAAAAGGTGTTGTTCCATGTCGGGCGACGGAAGCACAACAGAAAGGAAGAAGCAGGAAAGTTGACCGTTCTAAAAGACAAAAAAAGGACGATTGAGAAGAGCCGATCGGTGCATTCTTCCACATTCGGAGAGGCTTGTGCTTCCCCCATGTCATTCGCTACGCCCCTCCCTCTCGTCTTTGCACGATCGTGGAA
This sequence comes from Chromera velia, assembly GCA_018398765.1. Lineage (NCBI taxonomy): Eukaryota > Chromeraceae > Chromera > Chromera velia. The sequence continues at coordinate 13,972 of JAHBMJ010000224.1, read as the reverse complement.
ATGAATTCATCCCTCCACCTCTCCACTGGAAAAAACAAAGAAATGAATAGTGAGATCTCCCTCCCAAAATATCTTCCAGCTTGTTGCGTGTGCGGCATTTGCGGCAGACAATCCGACTGCAACGTCGTTTTGTTTGCTGTCCCAAGTGCTCACCTGGGGCCTGTGCCTCTCCTCTCATCAATTCTTTCCTTCCTTCAAATCTTTTGTTTGAATGAAACTCCTGTCCGGATCCCACTCAATGAAGGAGCTGCTTTTCTAGAGCAGTCTCGCGACTGTTTCGTTGTCTTGTTTCCTTCTTTCCTTCCTTTCGCAGGCTGCAGTCTGCCGAAGGTTAAGAAACTAGAAAGATAAATGAGGGAGGTGGACACGGCATCATTTGCTGCTTTTTTTTTTCTTTGGCATGGATGACATGGTCCGACTGTCTTTCCTTCTTACTGCGTGCTGTGCTGTTCGTTGCTTGTAATTCTCTTTGCAGTGCTTGTCCGTTTGTTTAGCCTGCGTATAGCTGTTCTGCCGCTGCTGCAGTTGTCCGCTCGACGGCCTTTTTTTCTTCCTTCTTTGGTACCATGTGTTTATCTTCCGTCCTTCGTGTGTAATTTTTGTATGTTTGTTGTCTTCATGCTTAATTTTTGTTTGCCTATTGCCTTCACGTTTAATTTTTGTTTGCTTGCTGCTCTGAGCGCGAAAATGCGTCATTAGGCGGTTCTTCAGTATTGGTGAATTCATTTATTGATTGATTCATTGATTCACAAGCATCCAATCCTGCCCGCGTGCAGAAATGGGATTATGTTTAGCCTCGCTCCCCTCCTTTGTAAGTTTTTTGTGGAAGGAGGGGCTGATAAGAGATGAGTGAGTGAGCAGTTGGGAAGGCGAACAATCGGGTGAATGATATTCGAAGAAGAGATTGACCGAGCGTGGCTCGAGAGCATGCAGATGTATGTATACACACGCAGGAGGGAGGGAGGGAAGTTCTGGTGGATCTTCAAAAGCGGCTTCGTCATGTCCGCGTCAGTGATCCAACAGCTGGACTGCCCTTGTGCCGTGGGCGTGTGCGTGGGGAGGGAGAGGGGATGAACATTCATTTCATGATAGAGCAAACGGTGAACTTCGTACCCGCCCTTCACAAAACGAGAACGGATTCTTTGATTGTTTTCGCCTGCTTGTTATACCTCTGTCTTGCCATGTGCCTTGATGTCGTTTTTGATGGTAAATCATGTGTGTGTGTTTTTGCGATTCTGTTTAGGTTTGTACGAGTTTGCTCGCTGTGCTGTTGAAGGTGTATGATAAGCGTGAGGTGTTCTGGGACATGCAGGCATGTCGACTGAGGAAATTTCTTTCTCTTTTCGAGTGTCGAGTTGTTCTTTTTTTGTGTTAAATGTCGGTGAGTCATTCCAGCGATGATTCTCCCTTTAGATTCCTTCTCTTCGCCTCTTTCTGCCGTTGCGTCCGTCTCTCTTTCGCATTCAAGCATGCAGCCTAGCATGTGATCGTGTCGGGGCGACGGTGGACGACGAGACGAGAGAGTGCGTGGGGGCATTGGAAAAGGCACTCCTCGCTCCATCAGTCAGCATGTGTGTACGTCCACTCATCCACTCATTGTTTCATTACTTCTCTCCCTCTCTTCTCTTTCTCCTCCAATTCAATCAAATCACGAACAGGTGCGTAGTCATCAACCGGGGGCACCTAGAGAAAGCTGGCTAGTCTTCCCTTCCTTCCACTCTCCGCCCCATGTGCTCTACCCATTCCCCCCTGGTGCGTGAGCGTAAAGTAGCGAGTCTGCGGGGACGTCCACTCTCTCCCCCTCTCCCATTTGTCTAGCCAGCAAGCGTGCCGTTCTCTCCTCTCCCTTATGTGCGCGTTCCTTCTTACAGAGGCCTGGCGGGAGTATAGGGAAAGGGGCAGGGGGTGGTGGTCCTCATCGCAGTATTAGAATAATGTGGGAGGTGACAAACAAGTCACGCAGGTAGCACTGTGCCGCATTTCAATCGGAGATCGGCTCAGTCGGATGGTTCTTCTTCTTCTTCTCTTTCTGCTGTAAAACGGCCCCCAGAGGGCTCCTTCGTCCGTCGTGTGGATGGAGGGGGGGGTCGGGTCTGGTTGGGCTTTGCTTCTTTCTGTTGATCTCTTGAAGGCGTCAAAGTTGGCTGCCTTCATCCTCAGAAACCATCGCAAAAGAAGGAAGAGCGTTTCGTGATTGATTGAGGTGCTCTCGCTCCCTCTCCGAGAGGGGGAAACAAGGAAGCGAAAAGAACAGAAAAGGAAAGAGCATCTTGTTATTCGTGTCGTCTGTCCAGGAAGTCTGTCGGCCCTATACTATTGGTGTGCGTGTTTCGTTTTTTGTTCTTTTTTTTTCTTTCTTTCTTTTTTTGTCCCCCAAGAGCTGGTTGAAAAGGAGGAGAAAGCAGGGGACTCAAGCTCTATGAGTGTCAGAGGCAGGGTGAGGAGAGGAAGACCGGTCGAGCTAAGGCTGTCACTGTCTTGCCGCTGCTGAGTCGACTAGGAAGAGGTAAAGGCGGCATGGTGGTTCGAAGAAAACTAATCAAACGGACAAATTGGCGAATGATAAATTCGACTGATGATTTGCCGGCACTTCGGCAGTGCGTTTTACTGCGCTGGAGGGAAGACAAGTAGACGATCGAGCATACACGCGGGAGGTTTGTTGGCTGCGGGGCAGATTCCCTCCTCACGCAGCTCTTCGGTGATGGAAGGAAGACAGTTCTACTGCCGCATCCGCTGGTCAGACGGCTTTGGGTTTGTGGTCCGTCTTTCTGTCCGGATCTGTGGCCTTCCTTCAATTCGACATTTTGGTCGTGTTGGCTTTTTATCGGAATCGATGTATGCGTGGGTGGGACCTAGCCGTTAATTGCTTTTCCTTCGTGTCCCGCCCTCTTCTAATTCCGATGGAAGGAAGGATCAGTTCAGGTTGATCGATCGTCCATGCAGACAGACAGACAGTTAACCGTCGTTGGCTGCCTGCCTTCCTGCCTGCATGTTTGGTTGCTATGATAAGTTCATGCGGGGGATCGGCGCATCCCGCTGGGTGTCCGATTCTGTCTGTGTGTCTTCTGTTGTTCCTTTTTTCCCTTCACCTTTTTTCCTTGTGATCGATCCATCAGACTTCTCTGCGATTGGCTGGACCGACTACGCATCCGTCAACCCTTTCTTTCACTTGGCCAGTCGGTTAATCAGATGAAGACTTTGAAGCAAACGGTCCGCTAGAAGTACAACAATGAACTGTATAAGCTTGAGAAAGACGTGCACTGGCTGAATCACCTCCCCTCGCGCGCACGCTTGGGATGAGGACCCCGGCATGCCGACGGGCTGGCCTGCGGGAGATCGAATTAAGGCCTGATCGATTCACGCATGCATGCACGTGCACTCGCAAAGGCTGGGTCGAAGAGGCACTCAAATGACGTTGCACTGCCCACGTTTCATGGCGCTGGCCGCGCAGCGCACCTTTGCAATGCACTGCATCATGATGCATGCAAACAGAATTTCAAATCATTGGAAAACCGGTTTGCTAAGCTTTCTTTCAATATCCAAGCTCGAGTTATTCGTTTAATTGATTTTATTTGATATCTATAAACATAATTTCATTAATTTAAAACTGCATGTATGATGATATGTGCATGTATATAAGGGATATTAAAGGGATATAGAGCTTGTTCGCCTATTTGTTCGCTCACTCCGTTGAGTCAGAATTTGACGAAGGCAATTAATCCTTTTACTTAACCCTGCATACTTTATCTAGACATTGTATGATTCATTGTATAACATGGTGACGTCATGGTCTTTTACATAGATTCATTAATTGGTAGCTAAGCTCCCCATACATAAAAAAATAAATATAAATAAATTTAGGCCAAAATGTGAATTAGTTAAATTTAGTTTTTTTATTTTTGTGTGTCAGCTGCTAGGTCAGCTGGGCTTTGAGCAACGAACTTGAAGTGCCTGCTTCAAAAAAATATTATTAAAATAAAAAAATAAAAAGTAAAAGTGACTTTAGGCAATTAACTTTTTTATTTTTTTATGTATGGGAAGCCTAGATTAGTAGATTAATTTTTTTTTTTTTGTACGTTTCACTACACATTGTATAACTTTATATGCGGGTGCATATGTACTAGTAGCTAGATCCATAGTGATACATAGTGACCTCGTTTATAAATCTGTTAGCTAGCCTAGTAGTATTTATTAGACATGTTGCTAGACATGTTGGCTCGGAGCCTTGGAAACTTCGGTCCTCGGATAACCTATATGCATGAAATAACCAAGGTGACTCTAGTTGAACGTAAGGATCGAAAGATTGGAAACCTATTGACCGAGACCGCAACTCTCCGCACCGTAAAGAACTTAAAAGAAGTTTCTTTACAACGGCTGCTTCAAAGAAGGGACTTAGGGGGAACAAATTATTAGGAAGCTGGAGGCTTCTGCAACTTCTGCAGAAGCGCATGCGTAGTGTAATTCAACTGATTTAAGCAATTAAAGATGCGCCGCAACCCGGCCCCTCGGCAGAAAAGTGTATGTGATATTGAAAGCGATCTTCGCCCCCTCCTGGACGATCAATTATCGTGCTAGTTATCGTGCGGGAGCACCCGGGGCACTCACCCCTTGCATCAGCTCTGCCACCAACTCCTCGCATGAGAGGCCCTCTCGTGCCATCCCCAGGCCCTGCCCTGTCCACATAGACCCAAACCCAAACTGCTCCTTTGCGAAGGCTCGCTGTTTGATTTGGTTCGTCAGGGTCTGTTGCAGTGGATACGGCGCGATGCAATCGGACTCGCCAACTGGGGCCTCGGCAAACGTAATGGCGGCACGATACATCTCATTCGATACTCCACGCGCGTACCGCCCAGAAAAAACATTAGACACAACCGTATTGGACGAGCTTGTTTGCAACAACACTTTCTTATGTGCAGGATGAGCTTGCGACTCTCGAGTGAGCAGAAAAGCTGTGCCTACCTGCACGGCGCTGGCTCCTAGGGCCATGCATGCCGCAACCCCCCGCCGATCCATAACTCCACCGGATGCAACGACCGGTACACTGTTCTCAATGGCATCCACAATTTGCGGTACCAGCGCAATCAATCCCACGCCATTCTGCCCGTCCGACTGAAACGACCCCCGATGCCCCCCTGCTTCTATGCCCTGTGCAATGACCACATCCAGCCCTGCATCCACCACTGCTTCTGCCTCCTCTACCGTTGTTGCAGTTCCCATGCTCACCACCCCAAGATCCCGCAACAGCTGCATGTCCTCTCGATCCGGGAGCCCAAAAGTGAAGGACACGGCGACTGGACGGCATTCCTTGGGACAATGCGCGATGGCCTCCAGGTGCTCTTTGTATGGAACGTTGAGGGCGCTATTGACACTCGGTATCTGCAGGTCGGAGGTCAATTCAGGCTGTTGAAGCACAGAGCGCAAGTGTGCAACAGCTCGCTCTGCGACTTCTTGCTGATCGCGTCGCATCACCTGTGCGGGAATGGCAAAAACATTGCATGTGAATGGGCGTCCCGAGATGGCCCCCGATGTTTCCCTCAAGTCTGCCTCCACCTTGGAAGGCTGCAGAAAGGCCAGGGCGTGCGATCCCAGGGCGCCCGCTTTGCACGCTGCAATGACCAACTTGGGGGTCGTAACTCCGGCCATCGGAGCTTGGATGATTGGCGTCAAGAGCCCAGGAATCAAACGATGCATCCTGGCAGGTGTCGGCCAGCTGTGCTACCGGGGCAGGAGACGAACGCACACACTTAGGCGAGGAATACACACGTGCAGTGACTGACTCCTGCCGCTGAGAATTGCAAGCTTCAATCAAGCTGAAATCAGGGGCTTCAGGAGGCGAACTGTATTCCACCAACCCTACTTTTGTGGGATTTTGCGGGTCACTGCAAACTGACTCAGACACACAAGGGCCTGCTGTGTCTGCTCTGGTAAACTGTAGAGGCTCTAGAGAGCTGCAGGGCTGTGTCGGCAGCTGGGACAAGCTGGAAAAGCATCCCGTCTACGTGCAGACAGGCTTCGTTATTCTTCATGCCGTCTGAGTCCATCTGTTAAGGCCCTTAGCCGCACCTATGGAAAAAAAAAAGTCGAATTACCAATAAATCGGCCGGGTTACATTTGCCTTTCGGGACCCGCGCTTTCCGGCAACTGTACAGCGCATGCATGGCGAACATGCACCTTTTGTCTAACCTTGATGTATCGGTACATATGCAAAAATACACATGGAGGGGAATTGTACGTAGATTCGATCATCTGTGTAGTTTTCAAGGAAGGCGATAAAGCACACCGTCTAAGTGAAGCTGTTCTGAATTGCTCCGTTGTTTGACTATGCTACCAAGCTCAGTGGCAAGTTAAGACATGCCGCCTTATAGAGTTAGGAGTAAGCCGCACCACGACTGAGTGCGCTTAACAAAGAGGAAAAATGGTTAATTTGAGCTGCAGGAACCTCTTTTTGCCCATCTTCTTTCTCTCTACTTAGCCCCTCTTGTCGTTCTTCAGCACGTGGTTTCTCGACTTCCTTCTACCTCCACTTGAGGATTTGGGATACAAAATACTGTCTAATATATATAGTGTGTGTCGCTGTGGATGCTGTAGTATTCGCTTTGAAATATTGTGGAGAGGCTCACCGCGTATAGGTTAAGCGCTTGGTGAGTTCAAGAGGGAGAGATGTGAACAGAAGCCGTTTGGGCCTATGAATAAAGCTAGGTAAGCAAGTGTGTGAACAGAAGCCGTTTGGGCGTGTGGGTGAATGTTTGGGCATGCGAGTGCATAGAGAAAGAGGGGTATGGAAAGGAAGTATGTGCAATAACAGAATCCGCTTAGGCCTGCAGGTGGATGAATGAAAAGAGACAAAGAGAGCGAGCGTATTTATGAGTATGTATGAGTTTATGAACAGAAGCCGTTTGGGCGTGCGGGTGAGACAAGGAGAACGAGTGTGTGAACAGAAGCCGCTTAGGCCCGTGGATGAATGAAGAGAGATCAATTATGTGTTATTAAAGAAAAGCCGCTTGGGCCGTTGGTTAGGCCTATGGATGAGTGAAGAGAGACAGGGAAAACAAGTGTATGAATAGAAGCCATTTGTGCATGTGGGTGAATGAAGAGAAACAAGGAGATACAAGGAGAGCGAGTGTGTAAAATTTTAAAACAGAAGCTGGTTGGGCTTGCGGGCAAAGAAAGAGAGACAAGGAGAACAAGTGTATGAATAAAAGCTAGAAACAGGAGCCGTTTGGGCCCGTGGATGAATGAAGAGGAATCAATTGTGTGTCATTGAACAAATTTTAAAGCCGCTTGGGCCGCTGGTTAGGCCTGTGGATAAATGAAGAGAGATCAAGTGCATGAACAGAAGCTGCTTGGGCCTGCTGATGAATTAAGAGAGACAGAGAGAGTGAATGTGTGAACAGAAGCCGTTTGGGCGTGTGGGTGAATGAAGAGAGACAAAGAGATACAAGGAGAGCAAGTGTGTGAACAGAAGCCGGTTGGGCATGCGGGTGAAAAAAGAGAGACAAGGAGAATGAGTGTGTGAAGAGAAGCTAGGAACAGGAGCCGTTTGGGCCTGTGGATGAATGAAGAGGGCTCAATTGTGTGTCATTGAATAAATTTTAAAGCCGCTCGGGCCTATAGCTAGGCCTGTAGATGAATGAAGAGATATCAAGTGCATGAACAGAAGCCGCTTGGGCCTGCTGATAAATTAAGAGAGATAGGGAGAGTGAGTGTGTGAATAGAAGACGTTTGCCATGGGCGTGTGGGTGAATGAAGAGAGACAAGAAGATACAAGGAGAGCGAGTGTATAAATAGAAGCTGGTTGCGCGTGCAAGCGAAGAAAGAGAGACAAGAAGAACGACTGTATGAACAGAAGCTAGGAACAAGAGCCGTTTGGGCCCATGGATGAATGAAGAGGGATCAATTGTGTGTTATTAAACAAATTTTAAAGCCACTCGGGCCTATAGCTAGGCCTGTGGATGAATGAAGAGATATCAAGTGCATGAACAGAAGCCGCTTGGGCCTATAGATGAGTGAAGAGAGACGGGGAGAACGAGTGTATGAACAGAAGCCGTTTGGGCATGTGGGTGAATGAAGAGAAACAAGGAGATACAAGGAGAGTGAGTGTGTGAACAGAAGCTGCTTGGGCCTCATGCAGTGAATCAATAAAGAATAATGAAGAGAGACATGGAGAGCGAGTGTGTAAACAGAAGCCGTTTGGGGCGTCACGACAGTGTGGGTATATGAACACAGACAGAGAAAGCGAGTGTGTGAACTGGTGTGAATAGGCTAGGTGAACAGGAGCCGGTTGGGCGTATGGGTGAATGAAGAGGGACAAGGACTCGGACAAGCATGTCAGCAGAAGATATTTGCATGGGCGTGTGGGTACCTGAATGAATAGAGACAGCCTGTCACTAAAAAAGAATGAGACTCAGTGTGTAAACAGAACTGCAAGCCGCTAGGGCCTGTGGGTAAATAGAAATAAATGAAGAGAGACAGAGAGAGTAAGTGTGTGAAAAAAAGCCGTTCGGGCATGTAGATGTGAGAGTGTTAATGGAAGCCATTAACTTTGGGCATGTGGGTGAGTGATCGAAGAGAGACAGGCAAAATGAGGGAGTAAGTGAGTGAGCAAGTGAGACAGTGAGTGAGTGAATTAGTGAGGAAAGCAAGAATGTCTCAGTGAGTCAGTGACTAAGTGTGTTGGTGAGTGTGTAAGTGAGTACAATCAACTACAGCAACTAATATAGCAAGCGTAGCAAGCGTGTCGTTTGGGACTTAGATAACGTTGTATTCAAACATTTTATAGACCAGCTCACAGTCTCAGTCACAGCTAGATGATTTAAAAGAGCAAGTTGATAATAGAAGGCGTATATAATATTTGGCTACTGCATATGTTACTATGCTACTACTAGAATGGCCAAAATATAAACGAAAGTAAATGAAAGAAACATTACAGCATATATGTCTGTATATAAAAGACTTATATATTGACTCCGTAAATAAGAAATAAAAATGTAAGTAGATTTAAGCGGGGAGCACTGTGATTTTTGTTTTTTATAAACAAAAATAAGTTATTCAAAATTTATCAGTAATGTATTGTGGAGTCCTACCCTGTGGCGCCGCCCTTTGAGCCTTCGCATACGCTGTGACTGAGTGAGCTAGCGTGCCACGCCACATTTCGCCGCCGCGCTTTGCTTCGTACGTATACGGACGTTGCGCGTGCGTCGATCGAAGTCGAGTCTGACCCGGTCTAACCTTCGCAATGTTCGCATTCAAGCAACATGTCACTTCAGCAACAGATAGGATCGTTTAAGGCTAATGTCTGTTTGTCATAGATCAAGAGTTTGAGAGAGAAGAACAGAAAGAAGACTGAGCAGAAGCTGTGCATGATAGAATGCATCCAGTTGATTGGAATCCCATTGGGAGATCGCGTTGGCGCTTAAACTGATATAGAGCTAAACCTCTTGTAAAGTGTTGCTTGCTAGGTTGCTTGAGTTAGTGTTGCTTACATTCCTTCTCCAGATCTTCCCCAAGGTTCTTATCCTCGCTTCATCTTCTGTCTGGACACCATAAGGTGGCCGGGCAGGAGGGACAAAGCAGTATTGCTGTGGTTACAATTTTATTTTCTCTTTCACATTTATTCACATTAACACCATGTGTTAGCGAAGTCCTTGTACGGCATTAATTTTCTTAGTAGCAAACGTATCTAATAGCAAAGCTTTTCTTATTTCTTCTTCTCAACTGTTTTGAAGCCCGTCCAGCCGTCTCCGGCCCTCTACGGCATTTACAGATACCGCGACTACGCCTTTGCGCAGCCAACAACTGTGATTGAGGGTTTTGTCATGCACCATATATTAATATGGGAAAGGGAACCTGTTGCATGCATGTACCATAATCATGGACGCACTTCTCAGTGCTCTTACCATGCTCTCACCCTATCTCACCCCTGGGGGCCACGGCATGTCCCGTAGGGATGTTACAATTCTTTATGCCGTCTGAGTCTAAATTTACCCGCGGTGGCCGTTGCATTCATGCATGCAGCTAAGGCGCTGCGAGCATGGAAGGCGAAGCCTAGCTTGCGGAGCGAAGACGGAAATGACGGAAATCACAATCCGATGGGAAATATAGTCCCAGGCCTGGCACGGCCTTTGCGGCACCAACGCACCGAGCCGGGAATGTTAAATCCGTCCCGCGCATGCAAGAAAAAATAGTGGTGCTGGTTTTATCCGCCGCGCGCTCAGAAAAACGTATGAGTCAGAAAAGATAGGTTGAGTAGTTGAAGAGGAGTCAAACAAAAGAGAAAAGACGATAGTCCGTTCTGACAGTTCCGTCGAACAAACCGGAAGAAGACGTTTCCGGTTCGAAACTAAGCGCACTCGTCAGAGCTCCCCAACCGAAAAGGTGGGGAGGTCTCAAGTTGAAAGACGGCGGTCGTAAGACCCCCAAAATTAGACGGAACACAACAGCTGAAAGAGGCTGCAGCGTTCTCTCATCAGTCCCCTCTTGAAAAAGCCTCCTCCTAGAGAGGTAAAAGAAGGGACTAGGCAGAGGAGCAACTGGGCCGGGAAGCCCCTTCCAGTCGGTACAAAGACAGAGGGATGCCACCTTAAGGTGAGCACCTCCTTTGCAACATAGCCACTGGATTCACAACAAGTGCTGCTCTTATATATTCCCTCGTTTCTCTTCCCTTGCTAATGTGCAGGGTGGCATGAGGACAGGGAGCCCAATGAGCGTCGATTCGGCGTGTTGAAGACCGTTGTAAAGGTTAGTGACCATGTTGGACATAAAATGATCCGACTCATGGAAGTCGGTGTCTCCTCACGTCTCGATCCTTGAAGCCGCTCTCACAATTTCTCACGCAGAGAGGGTTGACCACAGGATTACGAACCTCTCACATTTCCTACCCATGCCACATGCTTGGGTAAAAGTGGTGACAGTGAATCACTGTGCATCCTTGTCTTCTGCCTGACTGCAGAGCGTTAGGAGATCCTGGAAAAAGCGTTCCCCGCCCGTCCATAAGAGGGCAGCCCGGCTTCGGTACACGGGCCCCCACAAAAAGCCAGGTGAGGTAGCATTCCCCCCCCCCAAAATGTATTAACTGTCCGCATCAACTAATGCAGCCGCAGTTTTGCATTCCTCCCTTCATCTTGGCAGACAAAGAAGGGCAGAAGACCTCTCTCTCTCTACATCTTTCCATTCTCAACAGGCAGAGAACGGCAAATATCCCTCTTTCTGTGCGTCTTCACTCTTTGCAGACACAGCAGGACAGAGATTCTTCTCTCAGTGCATCTTTTCATTCTTTGTAGACAAAGAAGGGCAGAAACCCCTCTCTCTGTACATCTTCATTCTTTGCAGACAGAGAAGGGCAGGACCTCTCTCTCTATACATCTTTCTTCTTTGCAAATAGATAAGGGAAGAGACCCCCCTCTCTGTACGTCTTCATTCCTTGCAGACAGAGATCGAAGGCCAAAGATCCCTCTCTCTGTGCATCTTTTCATTCTTTGCAGACAGAGAAGGGCAGAGACCCCTATCTCTGTACATCTTCATTCTTTGCAGACAGAGAAGGGCAGGACCCCTCTCTCTGTATATCTTCTTCTTTGCAGACAAAGAAGGGAGGAGACCCCTCTCTCTGTACACCTTCATTCTTTACAGACAGAGAAGGGCAGGACCCCTCTCTCAGTGCATCTTTTCATTCTACGCAGACAGAGAAGGGCAGGACCCCTCTCTTGGTACATGATCTTTCTTCCTTGCAGACAGAGAAAGCCAGAGACCCCTCTCTCTGTATGTCTTTCTTCTTTACAGACAGAGAAGGGCAGGACCCCTCTTTTTATACATCTTCATTCTTTGCAGATAGAGAAGGGCAGAGACCCCTCTCTCTATACATCTTTCTTCTTTACAGACAGAGAAGGGCAGGACCCCTCTGAGACTCTCTGCACATCTTTCTTCTTTGCAGACAGAGAAGGGCAGGACCCCTCTCTCTGTACATCTTTCTTCTTTGTAGACAGAGAAGGGCAGGACCCTCTCTCTGTACATCTTTCTTCTTTGCAGACAGAGAAGGGCAGGACCCCTCTCTCTGTACATCTTTTTTCTTTGCAGACAGAGAAGGGCAGGACCCCTCTCTCTGTACATCTTTCTTCCTTGCAGACAGAGGAGGGCAGGACCCTCTCTCTATACATCTTTCTTCTTTGCAGACAGAGAAGGTCAGAGACCCCTCTCTCTATATATCTCTCTTCTTTGCAGACAGAGAAGGGCAGGACCCCTCTCTCTATACATCTTCATTCTTTGCAGATAGAGAAGGGTAAGACCATCTCTCTATACATCTTTCTTCTTTGCAGACAGAGAAGGACAGGACCCTCTCTCTGTATATCTTTCTTCTTTGCAGACAGAAAAGGGCTCCTGCCCCTCTCTCTGTACATCCTTCTTCTTTGCAGATAGAGAAGGGCAGAGACACCTCTCTCTGTACATCTTTCTTTTTGCAGATAGAGAAGGGCAGAGACCTACATCTTTCTTCTTTGCAGACAAAAAAGGGCAGAGATCGCTCTCTCTCTCTCTGTATATCTCTCCATTCTGGCAGACAGAGAAGGGCGAGACCTCTGTCTCTGGGCCATCGCATCGTTTGCAGAGTTAAAAGGCAGCTCCTGCTGTATCCAAGCATCCGTTATAGACAGAGAAAGGCAACACCTCATAGTGTTTACTCTTTTTATGCATCTTTAAAAGGCAGAGGGGATGTTATAATGGCTCTCCCTGTGCCAATTGATTCGTTGCAGACCTGATGGCAGATACAGATCCGGTGTGTTCTTCTGTATAGTCAGTAGATCACCATTAAAATAGGACCTCAAAGTTGATCAAAGAGGCAGTGTCCAAAGCAAAAAAAGATGACATAAATTTATTGGCAACAATAAATTGTTGCATCTTTAGGCACATGCAGTTGCTACATTATAGAATGTTTCAGCTCTATCTGATCCGCTCTAAAATATAAACCAGTAATGGCAAATCATAAACATAAATGTTTATTGATTAACCAAACTACGTATTACTGTTTCTTGTCTTTTTTAGACTGGGGACCCGTCTCAGACTGGGGGCCGCTAGATCCCTTGGGCGCGCGCCTAATGTTGTGTAAGCAAGCGAAACAGCTATACGGTATTAGGAGAAATGCACCCCTTTAATACGGCTTAACAGAGTTACCCTTCGTTAAGACATGAAATTGTCGTGAATCTAGTCATGTCTACGGGTTTCATAGTCTAAACTAGGAGCGATTGGGACTTTTGCAAAGAAGTTTGAATGGAAGGTGAAGCCTAGCTTGCGGAGCGAAGCCATGCGTTCAAACGACGGAAATCACGATCCGACGGAAAAAATAGTTCCGGGCCTGGCGCGGCCTTTGCAGCACCAACGCACCGAGCCGGGAACGTCAAATCCGTCCTGCGCGGGCAAGAAAAAATAGTGGTAGTGGTTTTATCCGCCGCGTGCTCAGAGAAACGCGTAAGTCAGAAAAGATATGTTGAATAGTTGAAGAGGAGTCAAACGAAGGAGAAAAAATGATAGTCCGTTCTGACAGTTCTGTCGAATGAACCGGAACCCACCCTCCCACCACTTTAGATAGTGCTTCTCTAATCTATCGCCTTAGCTGTAAAGCTGATCGACTGCTCGGGTAGTAAACTCAGTTTACTAGGGAAAGACTATTCTGTACTGGTTTTTCGGGGTGAACGGGGGGGGAAGATTGTCGATGAGGGATGTAATCATATGCGGCATAGTGGGGGGCCGCTAGATCCCTCGGGCGCGTGCCTAATGTTGCGTAAGCAAGCGAAACAGCTATACGGCATTAGGTGAAATGGGCTGCTAGATCCCTCGGGCGCGCGCCTAATGTTGCGTAAGCAAGCGAAACAGCTGTAGAGCATTAGGCAAAATGCGCCCTCGGGCGCGCGCATACCCTGGACATTAATTTGTGGCCATTTTCTATGATTTTCAATATACTAGATAGTAAATATAGTTTATAACTTGA
>JAHBMJ010000223.1:114214-129214 GCA_018398765.1 Chromera velia | reverse complement strand
ATGCAGCACACCAGCGACATGCATGCATTCAGACGCACGCAGAGTTACGTGGTCTGAATGGTCATTCTGTATGTACTAAATCTGATGTGATGCTTTCTACCTGGTGCCAGTTTGATTGTGAGGAAGAATGTAAATACGAATGAGGCTTCTCCATCAGCAACCCTCCACCTGCATGAGGACCTCTCCATCTGCCGTGCCTTTTGCTGCACCTACAGCCCTTTTTTCTACTTTTTCTTCGATTTCTGTCTTGCACCCCTGTGGGTCACTGCACGAGTGCAGCGGGAAGAGCTCCGTTTCGCGTTCAATACTGTGGACAAGAAGCGGCTTGGGGCCCTGGACGCGAACCAGACCGTCTACCTGCTCAAGTCCATCGGCATCACTACAGGCAGGAAGGACGTGGAGGCACTCAAACAAGGTGGGCAGGCCCCCTTTCCTTCCCGTCCTTCTGTGTCCTTAGGGACATTGCACGTGCTTTGAGCACTGCAAACGGACTCAAATTGTAAGGAAAACGGAAAGGACGATCACCCAAACAAAGAACATGCCTTAATTCAGAGCGATGAATCACAGGACTTCAAATCGACAGTTCCATGTTCATAGACGCATGCATAGTGTCGTTATCGATGCCTACATTTCCTAAGTCAGCGAAACGTCCGTGCTTGGATGCTTGAATGCTTGCAGAGTACGAGGAGCATGGGGCGTTTACGTTCGAGGACCTCCTGCAGATTTCCGCCACTGCATTCACGGACTCGAAGATTAAGCGAGACCTCTTCCGAGCCTTCAGAGGCCTGGACCCGCACAATACGGGGTCCGTCAAGGCGACGGAGCTCCGACACATACTCACCAACCTAGGTCGGTTTCGGCATTTACTTTCATACAGAATTTTTTTCAGGGATGCATACAGGGTCCGTCAGCTCCGACACATACTCACCAACCTAGGTCGGTTTCGGCATTTACTTTCATACAGAATTTTTTTTCAGGGATGCATACAGGGTCCGTCAGCTCCGACACATACTCACCAACCTAGGTCGGTTCTTCTTTCTACCTATGTGCCTGCCTGCTTGGGCATACTCTCTCTCTCTCTCTTTGGTTGGTCTGCGTGAGTACGGCTTTCCAAAAAAGTATAGGCATCCAAACGGACCCTCGCATTGGGCCCATTTGTTTCTCTGAGTGTGTGCCTTGACGCGGTAGGCATGGAGTGCGGCAGTCAGGCAGGTAGGCGTATGCATTGATTTGCATACAGAATTCTTGTTAGGCGCATACAGAAAATCAATGCATGTAGCAAATGACGCGGTGGGCATGGAGTGCGGCAGTCAGGCAGGTAGGCAGGCATAATAGAACGAAGAGAAGAGAGAAAACAAAAAGGCACGACAGAAAGGAGGACGGACGGACGGGAGGGCGGAAGGAGGGAAGGACTGAAGGGAAGAAGGAAAGAAAGGAAAAAAGAAAAAAAGAAGGAAGGAAGGAAGGAAGGAAGAACGAACGAACGAACGAACGAACGAAAGAAAGAAAGGAAAGAAAGAAAGAAGGAAGGAAGGAAGGAAGGAAGGAAAGAAAGAAAGAAAGAAAGAAAGAAAGACAGACAGACAGACAGAGAGAGAGAGAGAGAGAGAGAGAGACAGACAGACAGAGAGGGGGAAAGAAAGACGGACAGAAAGAAAGTCGTTAAGTCGATCGGTGATTCAGGCACACTTGACTATGATCATGTCCATCCTTTGAAACTAAACAAAGCGGCTGGATGCATCTGCCTCCCTGTCTGCCTGCCTGCCCTATTCCCTGAATGCAGGCCTTGCGATTAAGTTGAATGCCCAGGAGGTGGATTCCTTGATTCAAGAGGCGGACCCTCGGCGAACCGGGCTGGTCGACTACGCGAAACTGATTGACATGTACGTGCATGAACTCGTTTAGCTGTCTCCATACGTGCATGCATGCATGACTGATAAGTGATGGTCTTTTATGTGCGGCATCTGAATGCATGCACGCTGGGGGTTGTTCCCAGACCACGCAAATAGATCCTGCCTGTCGTTGACGCGAAGAAGGTCTTTTCTTCCCTAGCTCTCGCACAAATTCAGTTTTTGTTTGTCTCTGACGTCCCTCCCTCCCTCCCTCCCTCCCTCGCTTTGCCTCCCTCCCTTTGGAAGAAACCATGATCGATCGAGCCGCTCTGATCGGAGATTGAGTCAATCAATCAGCACATCGAAAAGAGCGGCCACACTTGTAAAGCAATGAACAAGAAGCACAGCTCGTGGCCATTTTCTTTGAATGACTGATTTTCGTTCCAGCTGTGTACACTAATCTTGCGAAATGTTTTGTGGCAGGTCAAGAGAAAGCTGTTTTTTTCTCCCATCTGGTTGAATTCCTCATACTTCTCCTTGCTTGACATATGCCTCGAATGTTTCGTTCGTTTCTTTCAAAAGAATCATCAAGTTTGACATAAAGGTGTGTGTGTGTGTGTGTGTGTGTGTGTGGTGTGTGTGTGTGTGTGTGTGTGTGTGTGTGTTGGTGTGTGTGTGTTTGTATGTGCGTGTGTGTGTGTGTGTGTGTGTGTGTGTGTGTGCAGAATCGTCTCTAGGTGATCAGTCAATCAAATGCGAAGGGGAAAAGGACAACAAAACTTGATAACATCGGAACTCGAATGATTATTTGATCGATGGATGTTTCACAAACAGGCTGCGTAAATCAAACAACGCAGGTCACTGCAGTGGTTGTCGTTCACATATTTTGACATTAATTGTCCAACATTTTTTTTCTCTTCTTCAAAAAAGCTGAGTGCTGCTGCACTCAGGCTGGCAGCACTGCTGCATAATACATTATTAATATGAGTGCCTAGACGAGTGTTTGCAAGTTTGAATTAAATAGTGCTAGTGTTTAGAAACATGCAAACTAATGCAAATGAATTGATTACTAAGCATCATCATTACTTTTAAAAAATTAAAGAAAAATATATTTTAATTTAAGCTAGAATTCTAGCTTAAATTGAAATTTGCCCAGAAATTTAAATTCAAAGTCTAGTTCAAAGTAAGAATAGTTTCATGATAAAAAACTTTTCAAACTTGTGATTCAAGTTATGAATTAATTGAAGTACTGTAAATTTAATCTTGCTCATATCAATTATAATTATTGTGAAGGCACATGGAAATAAAAAGGAACAATTTAAGTTACAATTAAAACAAGAATATTCGATAAAGCACTCCACTTCTGAGACATACATAATTAAGAAAAAAAGATGTTTTGAACTGTTTGAAAAAAATAAGGACGACAAAAGTGGTTCAAAATCTAGTTCAAAATACATGCACACACATACAAGCACACACCTAAGCACGCACACACACACACACACACACACACACGCGCGCGCGCGCGCGCACATACAGAGAGAGAGAGAGAGAGAGAGAGAGAGGGAGAGAGCGAGAGCGAGAGAGAGAGAGAGAGAGAGAGAGAGAGAGATGGAGACATTCAGGGCTAGAGAGAAGAAAAGGGGCAGTCACAGTGAGTGGCTGACTCTGCATGAGTCACGTCTCACGTGTAGAATTAATTGCATGCACGAGCGCCCCACCTTCGTGTGTATGGAAGCGAACAGCAATGATGCCATGTAATGTCAAAAAAGAAAAAAAAAGGACGGACGGAACAAAATTGAAACATCTGCATGGAAAGAGAAAAGAAAAGGTGGCATAACACAGAGAGAAAAACAAAAGAAAGGGAGAATGGTTCAAAATGATTTTTCGTAAAATGAACCGAATGAATAAAGTCCCGATTAAGTCCCGACTGTCGCATTCAATCGATCGAAGCCAAACCAGAACGATTGATCAAATCAGAATCAGATCAGGATTGATGGTTGCTTGCTTGCTTGCTTCGTCGCGGCATTCTCTGTCTGTCTGTGCCAGCTGCAAATTGCAGTCCGGCAACTAGGTGCTCTGCATGGTGATGCATGCCTTTGTCTCTCTTTCATTTGCGAAGACAATGACCGACTTCTTTCTCTTTCTTCCTGAAGCCTCTCTCTATGGACCGAGCCTCTCTCTGTAGCTCTGTCTGTCTGTCTGTTTGTCCCCTGCACCCATCCATCAAAAGAATCGAGATGATCTCCTTACCCGCTCTTTCAATTGGAATTTGGGTGAAGAGAGTCGATCAGTCGGTGGGCAGGCAGCCCCGAATTCTTTATTTTCTTTAAATTAGTTGTTCTGATAGACTCGTGAAATTCGGACCTCCCTGCCTGATGCCTTCCTTCTTCCTTCTATTCTACTGCCAATCCAACAATCGATAAATAGGGCTAAAATTTAAAGGCGAGAGAGAGAGGGAGAGTCTTCCTTCCTCTAATTGATCGATGACTGCACTGCAAAGTCTCCAACTCAATCGACTGCAATGGCCCCCCCCTGGCTTCTTTATTTGTTTCTCTTTTCTGTTTTGCATCTATTAACTCAGTGCTTCCATGCAGAAGCAAGCTAGGGGCAAAATGAATGGCGTTGCTTAAATTGGGCACGCACTTTCTTGTTCGCTCGTCTGTGTATTTGGACAACTTTTTGTGCGTTTCAATTGAATTCAATTCGCGATCTCCTTCTGACCGTTTTTTTCTTTTTTTTTTTTTCTGTTCTTTTTCGCGTTTCACTTGATCGAGACATCCATCCGGCCTTGATCTGGAGATCATCTACTTCCTTACCTTTCTTTTTTGTGTTTCGTTTTTTTTTTTCATGTGTCTGCTTCCATTATGGAATCCCCCTCTCGTTTCTTTTCTGTTCTTTTCTGATCGAGCTCATGGAAAGGGATTCTTTTTTTGATTCCACGCGTTATTCTTTTTCGATTTTCTTGCTGCCTCTTGTTTGTGTCTGCATCGCGAATTCTTTTGTCAACGCGTTTTCGTTCTTTTTTTTCAATTTTTGTTTCTGTCCGATGATAAAATTATTTTTCCTGCCCCCTTTCCGTTGATTTTGTCCATACTTTGCTCACTCAGTTCCGTGCTTCCTTTTCTTTTGTCTTTCTTTCTTTGGTATACTTCTTCTTTGTTCCTTTCTTTCCTCCTTCCTTCGTTCCTTCCTTCCTTCTTTCTACAAGAGCACAAATGTAACAATTAAACGCGCAGGCATCCATCCATCGGTCAAGATTGTTCCCTTCCTTTCCCTCTTTCTTTTCTGTGGTTTTCCTTCTCCAGGGAACCCCCGGGAGTCGTAGACGAGGGGGGGGAGGGAGAGGGTGAGGGACTTGGAGAGGGCAGAGAGGAGGAGGGCTGTGGAGACCCTTTCTCTGATTCAGGCTGATGCTGGTTCAACGAGCTCAGGAGAGGGGGAGGGGGGGCGGAAGGGAAGAGGTGATCGTGGGGGTTTGGAGTGGCAAAAGAAAGCAGATTGTCCTTGTCTGCCTTTTCTGTCGTTGTCACAGACTGGAGACGCATCTCTCCCGGGTGGTGGGGGTCGGCCGGAGATCTTGACAAATGGACGGAAGGTACGGGAGCTTTGAATTGCCCCCCCCCTGCGTCTATCTTTTGTGTCTGTCCAGTGGGGGGAGGGGGATCCACTTCATTGACTTGCTTTGGGGAGATTTTCTGCACGTTGTTTCCCTTTTCTGTGTTGGTTTCTTTTGCTGCTTTGTGCTCTTCCGAGAGAGTGCTGTTTTTGACAGGGGTGCTCTTTTTCTGTTGGGCTGCAGACAGGGGTGATGGCCCTGAGTCTTTGTCTTTTCGCGTGATGAGCGCTGAGAAGGGAGACCGGCGGTGGGTCTCTGCTTGAGGGGGCACATTTGTGTGTGTTTTTGACGGGGGCGGCTCTTTTGGCATCGGGGCTCTGTCAGGGGTGACCATGGTTGAGTTTCTCTCGTTGAGCTGTACGGATGGAGAAGGAAGGACTGAAGGGTGCGTAGTGGGGGTGGATGGGTGTGAGACACTTGCAATTAGGGGGACAGTTGGGGCCCTGGGTTCTGGATGCTGTTGGTGAGGGGACGGTGTGTCGGGGTTGTCGTGCCTTCGTATATCTGGCAATCTTGTAGGCCGTTGGACAAACTGCCTTAGATTACTGTTGGTACTGCTGCTGTGGGCGGTTCTGTGCTTCTGTTGGTGGGGTATCTGCTGCATGGGGACAATCACAGAGGGTGTGGGACGAGGGCCGAGGGCAGGAAGAAGGGCCTCTATCTCCCCTCCCCTGTCGGCCCCTCCGTCTACACCTTCCAACGACGCGTATGTGTCTGCGTGCAGAAGCGAGCAGAACAGAAACGCACACCAAAAGACACCTGCAAAGACCAACACCCGCAGAGCTGTGGCCCTGTTCGGCACCGCATCTCCTGAGAGACAGAGGGTGAACAGAGCAACCCCACTGAAGATGCAGAAGGCCAAAACCTTCGGTGCGGTACCGAGTACAAGCAGCGTGACTAGGTAAAGGTAAACGCTCATTACCGCGAGGCAGGTGGACACAAAGAGCAGAATGTGCCTAGTGACACAGTCAATCTCTGTGTAGTCCATTAATTTCCTCTCGTAGATCAACCGGATGGCCCTTCGCGACCTCAACGGAGATCTGCTCCCCGACTTTCCGATCATGTCGTCGGCTGGACACCCTAGCATTCCCGCCATGTTGCCTGTCTTGAAATCTGACTGGCTCTGTCCCAGTCCCCCCCCATGCACCTCCTCTCCGCACTCCCCTGCGTGCATAAAGAATCTCTTGTCTTGTGCGTGGTGTTCTTGTAGTGCTCTCTTGAGGGAGTGCAGAATCGTCAGTGGGAAGGCCAGCAGGGAGAAGGCAGTCACGAAACCACAGAGAAAGGCCAAGCTCACCGGGACGGTTCCGAAAAGCAGGGTGTATTCTTGCAGTGCTCTTGCAGTGTGACAAAAGGGAGTTCCCCCAAAACATCCGTGCTGCGTTTGGCTCAATAGGTCAGTCCTGCACACATGCATGCATGCACGCATGCATGGAATGGAAAGATGCATGCATGCGAGTGATGCTCAAACTCCCACTGATGCGTGCTACAAAAGCTTACTCTTGACCTCTGTCTGACCTGGCTAACAAGGTGGCAGAGATGATACCCATGCACGCAATCCCTGCGCCAATCAGACGGAAACTCATCGGCCATCCGTCCGCCTCTATCGGTGTGCACCCGAGTGCTTTGCCGATCAATTTGAACCCCTGCATGGTGCAGTAAGGCATTAAGGTGCACTCAGTTACATCCGTGGCTGGTGTGTCAAATCGCCCTTTCTTCTTGACTGCATGACATTCCGTATGACACTCGATCGCGGTCTGCTATAGCTGCGTGTCCAGTCTTTTCTTTCCTCGATCGATGTGCACGATCGGAGCTATAGTGTGCATGACGATCATGCATGGAATGCATGCATGCGATGCATGATCGAGTTATTGTTAATAATTCACGCGCTCCGATTGACGCACGCGCGGCTATCGGCCCCACAAAACTCGGCTTTTCGGGTCCGTGTGGTGCTCACGGGGCCCTGAACTCCGTGCGAACAGCCTTTGGTACGGATGAGGGGCACGTACACAAATAACTGGAATTCCCCAAAATCACGAAAGCTCTGTCAGGCAGCCTCAGGCTGCGCCACTTGCTGTAGCGTGTTTGCTTGTTCTTTGATCTTCCTCTTCTTCCCGCCCGATCGCATTATCTCGACGACCTTCCCGTGTGTCTGTGGGGCGTAATTTTTCACAAACGTGGAGGTCGCCTTTTGCGTGTATCGTGTCTTTGTCCTTGTCCGTGTTGCTTTCGTCAGTGTCATGAGGTTCGCCACCCTCTCTCTGCTGGGCTTCTTTGGAGCATCCGAGGCCATTCGGTCTCGTGATCTCCAAGCTTTTGTTGTGTCTGCCCCGGGAGCTTCATCTCCTTCAAGACGAAGCCCGGCCACCGCCCTGGATGCAGTAGCAGTAGGGAGCAACGTGTATGAGAAGATGGGGGTGTCGACATTGGTCTCGGGGGAGGAGGGACCCTTCAAGCTTAAAGAGCTGCCCTGGGTCGGTGGTGACTGCTTTGATTGGATGTCTGCGTACTGTTCAGTGTGTTTTTCGTTGCCTGTTCTTTCGCGGTCTTTCCGCCTCTCTGAGAGAGGAGACGCGCAATGAGCATACTAGAAGTGAAGACGTTCGCCTTCCCGTCTCCCTCTCTTCTGTTGTGGTGTTTGCAGTTCCCCACAGTCCTGGCGCCCATGATGTCTTACGAGACAATCTCATATCACTATGGGAAGCATCATGCTCTGTATGTGCGGAATCTCAACGGTCAGTCTGTCGGTTCGCCGGCGTCCTTTAACTCCCGTGCATGTGAGATCTCTCTCTGGTTGAAAGGTGAGGGCCACACTTTATTCTACACTGTGCTTCCGTACGCGCACAACTGAATGCGTGTGCACACCCACAGTCTTGCTCTCCCTCGTCTACTCGACCATGGATGCCCCCATCATACGGGCAGGCAGGCCCCTGTGGGTACTTCCACGATCTTCCTTCCATAATCCTCTCCGCAACTGAACTTTTCCTCTCGGTCCCTGGACGGCACTCACCTTCCTTGTGTGTCTGTCTGCCCGACCTGACTGCAGCCTTGGCGAAGGAGGACAGCTCACTCGCCTCCAAGAGCCTTGAAGGTAGGGCAATCGGGAGGGAGGGAGGAAGGAAGCGTGCGGCTCCGTCTGTCTGCCTGCCTGCCTGATTCATCCAGTGCGCATACCTGGACCTCCCTCCAGGCGATGAAATCGGTTGGCTTTCTTTTCTGCCTGCCTACCAGAATGTATGAGGGGAATTTGCCGTTTGCCCTCTGCCTCAGCTGGAAGGAGGAGAAAGAAAGCAAGCAAGAAAGAAAGCAAGCAAGAAAGAAAGAAAGAAAGAAAGAAAGAAAAGAAGTGAGGAGTCGAAAGTGCCCAACAGGCCGAGCTTAATTGTTTCTGCACTGCCTCAATCGATGATTGCATGTCGGCATTGAGCCTGTCTGAGTTTGTGTTGTTTTTCTCTCTCTGCGTCCGGCATTTGTCTTCTCTTCTCTTCTCGTGTCCTTCTCTCATCTCATATTTAATTTGCGCTCTCTTCTGCAGACATTTTCAAGGGGGCCGAAAAGGGAAAGAAGCTCTTCAACCAAGCAGGTGAGTCAGCCAGTCAGCCAACAGGAAGGAATTGCTCCAAACCACACAAAGCTTTCCTTCCATCGACTGGACTGTTGAGCGATTCATTCTCCTACAGATCTGTACATGTGACGTGACGGGCAGCACAGAAAGAAGGAAACGGGGGGCGGAATAAGAAGAAGAAGAAATAAAGCCCCCGGAGCGGAGTGTAGACACCCACCGGGAGAGAGGATAGGATGGGAGAGGAAGAGAGGAGGGAGAACAAGATGAACCGACGGAAGTAAGCACACAGCTGCGGGGAGAGAAGAAAGAGAGGCGCAGAGAGAGGTTTGAAGGAAGCTTCAATCAACCAATCAAGAGAGAGAGAGAGGAGACGGGGGGTATCAGAGAATGAGGCATGCGAGTAGCTGTCTGCAGAGGGGACATTTCATTTCTTTTCATTTCAGAGGGAGTGCACGTCCGTCCGTAAGAGGAACAAATTTGCTGGAGCGAATGGACGGACGCCCTTTTTGATCGCAAGCGAGAGGGAGACAAGGAAGAGGGTAGCTATGCTCCAGTCTATCCGTGCACGCATCTGTCTGTCTCTCATTCTATCCATCCATTCATCAATCCAAACACACGCAGACACACACACACATACACACACACACACACACACACACAAACAAACACACACACACACACGCACACACTTACACACACACACACACACACACACACACACAGAGAGAGAGAGAGAGAGAGAGAGAAAGGCTCGCAGACAGACAGGCGAAGAGTAGAGGGGCACTGGAAGGAAAGGCTTCTTCATTAATTGTGTAGGGATTTTTGATTTTTTCCTTCATGAAGTCCACATGCGTACGCATATATGGAATCAATGAGAGAATTCTTACCCGGACGTCCAAGCAGAGCTTAACAACTTCTCTCTTGACAGACAGACAATCTGCCTGTTTGCCTGATTGCACGACTGCCTGCCTGCCTGTCTGTCTGACTGTTTCGTTGGTGATTGCTTGACATGACATGAGATGACTGCAGCCCTCCTAATACTAGTGTTTGAGTGTTTTTTCATGCAGAATTCTTTTTCACTCAGAGTGTTCATATGAATGCAATGCTGACGACATGAGATGACTGCAGCCCAGGTCTGGAACCATGACTTCTTCTGGAACTCAATGAGCCCTGAGGGAGGGGACGAATCGTTCTCGGAGACCTCAAAGGTTAAAAGTGCAATCATCAGCCAGTGGGAGGACCTGGGCAAATTCAAGGAAGAATGGGTCAAGCTGGCCTTGAGTCAGTCAGTCAGGCAGTCAGGCAGTTTTTGTTCGTGGTGACATTTGTCTCGCCGTGCGGACTTCCGTTCCTCCCTTTGTAGAGTTCATCCTCGTACATTCCTGCAGAAAGTGCACTCATTTCGTTTCCTGGTCTGACCTCTAAGCCATTGGGAGGGCCGTCTGACTGGATGGATGAATGAATGAATGAACGACGGATTGACGCCTTAAGTGAGATTGTGACTCTTTCTTCCTCTTTGTCTGCCTGCGTGTCTGTTGAAAAAGGTGAATTCATAACGTCGGTCTGTTTGCTTTTCTGTCTCCTCCCCTCCCTCCGTCAGAGAACTTTGGGTCCGGTTGGATCTGTTTGCTTTTCTTTCTGTCTCCTCCCCTCCCTCCGTCAGAACACTTTGGGTCCGGTTGGATCTGGTTGGTTCAGCAGAAGGACGGCAAGCTCGCAATCGTGGACACCCACAACGCAATGAACCCCATCAGGTCTCTCTCTCTCTGTCTCTCGGTTTCTCTGTCTGTCTCTCTCTCTCTCTCTCTCTGTGTGTGTGTGTGTCTGTGTCTGTGTCTGTGTCTGTGTGTCTGTCTGTCTGTCTCATGGGCTGGCTGGTAGGCTGACATCTGACTTGCCATGCGCATCTGTCGTTCTTGACAGAAGGGAACTCTCTAGATTCATTTCCCTCTATCACGCCGTGTTCCCTTCATCCGCCCTTCCCTCCCATCGCCTGAAAGAAAAAAGACTGTTTTAGTATGGTCTGTGCGTCATGAACCCCGTGGGGCCTGTCTGTCTGACTGCATCATGCATGCCATTCTGTCTGACTATTCCCCCTTTCTCTCATCGTCTCTTCGAAGTAACTTTCTTTCCTTTTTTCGTCTCTGTATGGAAAAAAAAAAGAAGTCAGATAATCCGTCCGGGGGTCCTCTGACGTTCAGCAGCTGAGAAGAGAGTGCACAGGGACGGGTCTCTCCTTGATCCTTCCTTCTTTCTTTCCTGCCTCCTGACTAACAGGCAGGCAGGCAGGCAATCGTGTGCAGGCAAGAGGCAGCCAACAGTCAGAGTCACTGCTTTGGTCTGTTCCCCTTTGTTTCCTTTTGGGCGCGCACCAGCTGAAGTATCCGTTTTGTTATCTGCGTTTGCTTTGTTGTTTCCTATTCTGACTGATCCATCCTCCCTCTCCTGGCTGCATGCAGCGAGAATTTGGGGACGCCTCTCATGACCATGGGTTGGTCGGTTCATCCATCCATCCTGCCTTCTTTTCTTTTCTTTTCTTCTCTGACTTCGCGCGCTGTTTGTCAACAAAAGAACGCTACTGCAGGAAGAACCAAAAGGATGAAGTAAAACAAAGGATACAGAGAGAACCAGGTGACAAGAAAAAAATGATTCAGTAAAGAAATCCGTTTTTTCATTGGTGTGTTGCTGGAGGGCACGCACTCTCTTTCTTTCCTTCCTTTCTCACTCCTTGCGTTACTTTTTGACCGCATATGACAGACTTGCAGGAGAAGTGAGTAAATCGACCTGCTTGTTTTTTTGTTGTGATTGTCTGCAGATATCTGGGAGCATGCTTATTACGTGGATCACAAGAGCAACAAGGGACTCTACACGGCCTGTCAGTCGATCTCTCTGTCTCTGTCTCTGTCTGTATGCGTTTTTGTATGTGCGTGGGTCGGTTTTCCTTCCTGTCTTTCTGTCTCTTTGCCTGCTGATGGGGGTGCGCCCTCCCCTTTTGTTCTTTTTTGTCGCCTAGCTTCTTTCTATGTGGTTTTTCTTTCCGTTCTCATCGGACAAGCAGGTCTCCCCTCCTCTCTCTTGGATTTATTCTTCGTGCGTATACTCATTCCCTCTTCGTTCCTTTCTTCCTTCTTTCATGTTTTTCAGTATTTGTTCCTCTTCTTCTTTGCTTGCTTGCCTCGCTGCATGTGCTTGCTTGCTTTGTCTGCATGCCTTCTTTCTCCCCTCTGATTGTTTGTCTCGATCATGCATGGCATCATCAGATCTCCCTTCCTTCCTTCCTTCCCTCCTTCTTCAAATGATTCCTTTCTTACCTCCTTCTTTGTCTGCTTTTCCCTCCCCCCTCATTGTCGTGTTTCTTCAATTGTTTTGTGCCTCTCTCTTTCTCCCTTGTCATGATTGTTTTCTCTTTGTTCATACGTCGCCCTTTGTTCAATTAATTGTGCGTGTGTGTGTGTGTGTGTGTGTGTGTGTGCGTGCAGCCTTTTTTGAAGTGTGCAACTGGGACTTCGCGGAGAAGAACATGGAGTGATCGATGGATGGATGGATGGAGGAGCTGGCCTCTTTCTTTTCCTTCTCTCTCTCTCTCTGTCTGTCGTCTGCTGCCATGACCGACTGACCGACTGGCTGAAATGAAATCCTTCCCTGCATGTGTCGGGCAGGCAGGTCGCAAAAAGAAGAGCCTATCAACACGAACAGAGAAAGTTTCACCATTTTGGTTCCTGAAGAGAAGACGCTGTCTGTCTGTCTGGCTGTTTGGATGAGCCTGGCTGGATGGGCTCAGTCAGGGTTGGGGCATTGAGTCGAAAATGGGGGTGGAGGGAATGAAGGCTCTTGCTTCATCAGGAGAAAGAAAAAAAGGGGGGGAAAATCGAGTGAGCCAGATCAATTGTAAATTGTCAAATTTGACCCTGCAAGAAAAAAGACTGGAAAGACGAATAGAAGAAGAACTCTTTTGGCATGCAGCCTGTCGAAGGAACACACGGGCGGGCCCCCACATTCATTCATTCCTTCGATCGATCCGTTCCCTCACTCACTCACTCATTCTCCAACGTGCTCCAGTGGCCCCTCAACCAATTCCGTCCCCCCCCCCCCGTCTTCCGTCACCTCACGCGCACCTGCATACACAAATGAAGGTCTCAATAGATTCTTTCATTCCTTCACTCACTCAATCACTCACTCACTCACACACACACACACACACACACACACTCATTCACTTGAAGCTTGCTTGGGAGGGGAGGGGGGGAAGTCCATCGGTTCTCATGCCTTGGCCATGGGAATTTGCCGGTGGGTGAGGCGTCTTTCTTTTTCTCTCTCTTCTTTGAGACTTGGGCTCGCCTTGTTTCTCTTTCTCCATGCCTCTCACTTCTCTCTCTTGTCTGTCGGTCTGTCTTTCCTTTCTTTTCCTCTCTCTCTCTCTCCTGCTGAAGCTTGGAATCTCCTTGTTGACATGGACAAAAGGGGGCCTTTCCTCCTTCCTTCCTCTCGCAAGGATCGAACCTTTCTGATTCACATGCAGCTGCGTTCGTTTGCCTTCCTTAATTTACGTTGCAAGGGAGAGATGAGATGAAAGGGTTGAGGGAACCGCGACGGCGCATGCAGCATCCATCTGCATGACAGACAACCTTTTGGTGTGAGGACGGGGTCGCAGTCGAAGGTAAGGTGAGGGGAGAGGCCAGTCAGCAGGACACAGCCACAGTGGGGTGTGCGTCGATCCGGCAGGCAGCTTTAGGTGCGTTTTGCTACCCATGCAGGTTGAGAAGACGGTGTTTGTCCTTCAAAAATGTACGCGATCATGTGGTCTCTAGCAGACACCCAGAGGGAAAGAAATGGGAATTAAGACAGAGGGAGAATAATCTGCGTATTCGAACTTTTTCTACAACTGTACATCAAGTCATTACTAGAGTCACTGATTTGATTATACTAATTTTCTGGATTTTGATTGATTGATTGACTGATTTATTGTTCTTTATCATGATATAATTTTTATAAGATTTTTATAATTCCTCGACACTTCATTGTCACGGTGACTTCAAGCTGCTCTTGAAAACATTTTTTAAAGTAGGTTTTTTCCTATAACTTCTTAGATCATTTTTGTTAAGATTTTTTGAACGGCACTTCATTGATTTTATGTCGGGATTTGGGAGCGGCGGCACATGGCAGCACCGTTTTGCATCGCAATTATAAAAATCTCACCGTGTACTTGATCTGCAATTCAGACTGCAACGCGCAGCAACACGTTAATTAAGATCTATGCATAGTTTAGTATAGCGCGCAGCTAGGCGCGCAGGCAAGTGTGGTTGAAATACTTTAGTAACTTTAATATTATAAAAATGATTAAATTAGTTTTTTATCAATCTAGCTTACTTACTTTACTTACTTAAGTGTGGATTAGCCCAGATCTCAAGTCTCTAAAAGTAAAGATGAATGGCAACCTAAGCTACTAGAAAGCTCGCTTCTCTAGCTGTGGTAGTACAGTGGTACATAGTTTCTACATCTATCTATACTATATAATTATTATAATATCCAGTATAATATCAGAAAATTGAGTATGAAATTTATTTTAAATTTTGTAAATAATTGAATTCAAATTGGTTCTACTACAGAATCTTTCCAAAAATTTCCCCACACAGAGTCTTTAAACTGTCTACTTTTCATTGAACTCGTATGATGGTGTTTGATAAATTTGATTCAACTGTCTCAGATAATTGAATTTCTGATAAGGTGAATTGAGTGCCACTAAAAGCGACAGACGCATCCCTGCGCAGGGCACAAACACACAGCTGCATGAGAGCATGAGGAGAGAGAGGGAGTCGGATCTCTCCTGTGAGAGAAAAATACTTCCGCGACTAAACTGCGAAGACAGAACGGAAGAAAAGAATAAATCAAAGAGAGAGAGAGAGAGAGAGAGAGAGAGAAACAAAGTCCCCACTCTCAATTGAATCCCTGGCCGAAAGAGAACCCGCCCCCCCCACCCCCCCCAA
>JAHBMJ010000223.1:83416-114203 GCA_018398765.1 Chromera velia | reverse complement strand
CCTCCGAAGAGGCCCCCCGCGGCCCCCGAGCCCCAATCGAGGCCACCATCACTAAAAAGATTGCCAAAGGCGGAGAGAAACGGGTTCTCGTTCTCCTCCTCATCTTCCTCTTCTTCTTCGTCCTCTCCCCCATCGCCTCCCGCTGCTCCATCTGCCTCTGCCTCTGCGTCGGCCTCTCCAGCTTCTGCTTCCTCGCCATCCTCTCCCTCTGCACACACGCACGTTGACACGATGCTGGAATGAGCAATCGTTCGCATTTCAACAAGCAAACAAATACCCCGAGTGGGATAATAAGATCTAGGTTAGCGTGCTTTAGAAGGAAGTGACAACAGAAAGACACACTGGGGGAAAAGATTGTGGGCACACGCGTAGAAGGAAAATGGCAACACCCCTGCACACATGCGCAGAAACCCACGCTCTCTCTCTCTGTCTCACCTTTGGTCTCTCCTTCTTTTCCTTTTTTCTCTGTGGTCGTTGGGGGCTTCGCCTTCATTCCAGCAGAGATCCAGGACCCGAATCCGTCGAGACTGTCGAAGGGCGTCTTGTTCTTCTGGGAGGAATCCGGCTGGCCTCCCGCAGCCACAGCGGAAGGTTCCGGTCCTGCGGCGGCGTCTTCCATCACCAGCATTAGCGCCTTCTTCATCGGATCCTGTCCTGAGGAACGGGCCCCCTCTCTCTTCGTCTTCCCCCCTGCCCCTCTGCCTCTCTTCTTTCCGACTTCCTCAACCCCTCCCTCTCCCTCTTCTTCTGCCTCCTGAACCTTCGCAAGCACGTCCTTCTCGATCTCCTCAATCGTCAGACTGCACTCACACACAAACTCACTCTCTCAAACAGGCAGCCAAGGAGGCTTAGTGGGCTTACAGAACAGAACAGAAAGAGGGAGTCACTGAGAGAGAGAGAGAGAGAGAGAGAGAGAGAGAAGGAGAGACAGAGCGAGCGACAAGACAATGTCACACACACACACACACACACACACACACACACAGAGAGAGAGAGGGAGAGAGACGCCAATAGATGGACAGACAGACAGACAGACCGATGGAGGTCCAGGAGGTTGAGGGGTTCGAGCATGCTCTGTTGTTCCGACACGAACGGCGCCCCGATCTGCATGCAATGCATGTGGATAAATGAAATGAAATGAATGGACAGAGAGAGAGAGGGGTAGAGGGATGGATATACAGAGAAAGAAAGATCAGTGAGTGATCATCCCCACAGAAGTAAAGCACAGAGAGAGAGAGAGAGAGAGAGAGAGAGAGAGAAACATTTGAATTGGAGGGAGGGTAACACACGGGAGAGAGCCCTGAAGGAAAACAGAAACAACCGATCGGAAAAAAAAAGAGGGAGTAGCAAAGGACCCCTCCATTCCTCCATTCCGATCGATGATGTGGTGAACTTGAATTTGAAGGAACTTGAATGCACTTTTGAAACTGACTGACTCCTCCAGCCGAGTTCGAGGAAGCAGAGCGGAGTCTGCAGGGGGATGTGGGAGGGTCCGGCACTCCGAGGCGGATGGCCATCTCATTGGCCTCAAAGATTCCAGAGAGCTTCGTCCTGCAACTTGCAGGCACATACATGTACATCCATCCATCCATCCATCCATCCATATCCATCCATCGATAAATTGAGGGAGTGATCATCGTTCTACGATATTTCAGACACGCGTCAGGCAGCTAGACAGGAGGTGTTTTTTCAAACCCATCCAACCAAAAGTAGGCAGGCAGATGTTTGCTCTCTCTCTCTCTCTCTCTCTTCTTTCCTTCCCTTTTCTTCCTCTCGATAGACGTGAATCGACCGAGGGAGGGAGGGAGGGAACAGACACACACTGAACGGAATTCAACTAAGCCAAAGCTCAGACGCACATGGGACTGCCGGATCGCGGTGCATGACCACCCACACCGAAAATCCGCAAGAAGGACGAAAGAAAGAAAGAAGGCTAGAAAGAAAGAATGCGCGGGTGGGTCGACTGACTGACTGACGTCGAGTTGGGCGGGAAGAGGTGGAGTTGGGCTTCTCCGAAAGGGGAGAAGTCCACCAGAGAACGCGCACTCTTCGCTCTCACCTGCTCTCGGGGGGAACAGACAGACAACCAAGGAGGGAAGGAAGGAGAGAGGGAGGGAGACACACACAATGCAGTGGGAGGAAAAGTATGAGCGGTTTTCTTGCCTTTCCTCTGAATGCGGTACTTCTTGGACAGATGAGGTGCATGCGTGGGATCACCGAATTTCTTCTCCCTCCATTGATGCACATATACGCACACAGAGGGCGGGGGAGGGGGAAGAGAGAGCGAAGAGAGAGCGAACGACGTCTCCTGACCCACCAGAGAGAGAGGCTCACTCACGCACTGACGCACGCACTCACCTTGATGATGACGAGTCTGGAGGCCGCCTTCACCTTCGTTCTCTTCACCTCTGCCAGTGTTCCCTTTTCCTCTGCCGCCCTCTCCACCTCCGCCTCCATTTCCGACAACGTCAGGAGAGAGTCCATCGGATCCTCAACTGCCAGCGCCTTCTCTCGGGTGCACACGGCAGACTCGATCCATTTCATCCCGCCACCCTCTGCGAAAGATAAATATGAAGAAATTCATTTCATCAGCATACCAAAGGAGAAAAAAGGAAATGTGTCGATGGATATAGACCCTCACATGGGTTGTTGCTCTTCCTTCCACTCGCTCTGTGTATCCGACTGACATCTTCATTGAGAGGCCACTTATTCATTCATTTATTCATGACAGACAAAGAAACAACGAATGACCGACCCACCGACCGACTCACCGTGAGACGCTGCCGAGATCTGTCGGAGGAAGGGAACCAGGGCCGAGTCCTTCACGCAGACGCTCTTGTACAGAACCACGCATTCGGCGTTCAGTCTGCATGCGCAGGTGTACCCCACATGCAGTCACACACTCAGTCATCGCACACAAAGAAGGGAATGGAGGTGCCCGAAAAGAAAGACAGTGGGGCACTCAAACAAACAGAAAAGTCCTCTTCTCCGCCAAAAGCAGAAGACCGCCAGAAAGAACACGAAGCAAGAACGAAAGTACACAGACCGCCCTCATAAATAATCACGGACGCACCCACCTACCCACCCACCCTTGCAAAGCCGGATGGAGATGATACCAGAAAGGGAACCATTTTTTGACTTCAGAAGTCGAACCATTGCGCAAAACTCGGTTGTTCTCCTGCAGATAGATGAGATGAACAACACCATCGCAGGACATGCAGACACTTCATATGAAACTACGAGAAAGATGAGAAAGCAGAAAATCATTCAAAGCTCGATCGATCCTCTCTCCATGGATCGAAATGAAAAGAAGAAAGATGAGCAGTCTTCTTCCCTTTCGACCTCCACCGACCCACGAGACGAACAAACAATCAGCCAGCAAGCAAGTAAGCAGGCAGGAAGGCAGGGAGGGAGGCAGACGGGATCAATCAAAAGACCTGGAGTAGTTCCGGATACATTGCCAGCACGTGGAGGCAGAAGACAGCCCTCACAGGAAGCTTGCAGGCCCCAATCGACCGGTTGGCAAGGAAGTCACGGCCTCCAACCATGGCGATCTTCGCAAGGGTGAATGCCTTCGCCGACTGCAACGCTGCCTGCCTGTCCACAGAGAACAGGGAGCGTCGAATGTACTCCTTCTCTTTCTCAATTGTTGCTTCTTTCTCTTTCCCCTTCTCCTTCTCATCCTTCCCGGCGGCAGACGGAGACAGAGCACTCGGAGGATCTGCGGAGGGAACAAGGGGCCCCGAGAGGCGGCGGGAAGAGGACCTTCGCCTCTCAGAGGGCGGACAGGGAAGGGGAACGGGAATGGAAAGAAACCACTCATCGAGAAAGATTGGGGGATAACGTTTGCCTGGCTCAATTCTGTCTGTGTTCTCTTCTGGACGGTCCGACTTTGTGAAGTTGTTCGGATTCTCCGGAGGCTTCTTTGCTTCAGCTTCAGCCTCTTTCTCCTTTTCCTTCTCCTTCTCTGCGGCTGAAGCTGCTGCTGCTGTCTCCTCTGCCGATGCAGCCTTCTTCTCAGCATCTCCTTCTTCTTTCTTCTCGTCCTCTTTTCTAGCGCGGGGGGACCCCCTTTCAGCGCGGGGCGAATTTCGGGAGCGGGGGGAATTCTTTTCTTCCTCCTCACCCTTTCCCTTTTCTTTCTCTTCCGCCTTCTCCTTTTCTTTCTCTTTCTCTTTCTCTTTGGCCTCCGCTTTCTCCTTCTCCTCCTTCTTCTTATCAGGGGGCTTGCCTCTGGTCGGCCACGTGCTCATCTCCGCCTGCGCACACTTGAGAATGAACTTCGCTCTGGCAGTTCCGTCGAATGCCAGTGGAAGCTTCGCGTCCTTCTCCTTCTCCTTCTCTGCATAGATAGATGCATGCACAGGAGGCATGCAGGTAAAAGAAGACGAAGACAACACGTCGCAAGGAGGGAAGATTTCATTCATTCAAGAGCCAATCTAGGATTCAAGAGAGAGAGAGAGAGAGGACTGATTGCTTATGATCATCCAGCCCATTGAACCCTGAATTCTCCTTGTTCGTCCAAAAAAAGAAATTCGGGGAAAACGAAGAATAACGAACTTAAGCACACTCAGACGTACGCCCATCCATCCATCCATCCATCCATAAAGACACCCAGGCGGCGTCTGACAGGCCCATGCACGTACCCTTCTCCCTGTCAACAGGCGACCCGTCGGGGAGCGACGGCCGCTTCAAAGAAGATGCACCCAGCGCTTCTGTGCCCCCCTGGCTTGTCATCGCCGCCGCTGCGGTCCCTGTTGAAGCCACCGTGGGTGCCTTCGGAAAAGCGCGGACGAAGGGAGTAAGAGAGGGCTCCGCGTCGAGGAGCGTGCCTGTTGGGGTTGCCTTTGGGTGTGTGAGGAGAGAAGAGGGCAGGGCCTCCAGAATCAAATTGAAATAATCCGAGTTCGGGTGGTACCGCTCTACCTTCCGTGGTGCTCTCTCTCCCCCCTTTTCTTTCTCTGAAGAAGAGACGGAGAGAGGCAGGGGCACACCCAGTCCACTGGACCCGATTTGCGTGGCGTCGAGGGTGAGGAGGGAGATCGATTCGTCGTCTCCGTTTTTGATCCTCCGTCTGATGAGGTCAAGGGCAGATCGATCGTTCTCAGATAGCTCGGCCCCCTCCTTTGCAAGAGCCATGCGGGTCTCGTCACAATTCGTCAAGGCCGTCCATGCAATTGCAGTCAGACCAAAAACGCCTTCACTCGGGAGAGTTTGGAATCCGGTCGCACCGCAGAGAGGGCTCTTCAGAGAGAATATTCGATCCAACCAGGTCTCATCCACCTTCGACTTCGACCCGTCTCCTCCCCCTCCTGAAGAGCCTCCTCCCATTGCTGCTGCTGCCTTCCTCGATGCTTTCGTCTCCTTCACTCCGTCCCCTCTGCGCATGGACATCTGAGACAACTCGGCTTCCATCCGGCGCTTCTCTGCTAACTCCTCTTCCTTCTGTCGACGAGCAGCCCGGACCACCTCGTCCTCAATAGGACCCAATTCTCGATAAGCGGCCGCCAAAGCCTTGCAAGTCCGCGTACACCCGCGCACAGCGCAGAAGGCGAGGGGGGTCCACCCGGCCCCGTTGCGAACTTCCGGACCGAATGCCTTGAGGACCTTCGGCTCCATGAACTTCTTCAGACTCGCTAGCGCGGGTCTCTCTGTCTCTTTCTTGTCATCTTCCTTCACGCCCCCTCCCTGGCCCTCTTGCTCCTTCAGTTTCTCCTCCTCGATCTCCTCTGCGCAGGCGCTCTGCAGGAGGCTCCACAACTCGCTCTGCATGGGAACCACCTGAGCCTTCAACGTTGAGGGGAGACAGTCAAAGGGAGTCAAGCTCTGGCTGTCTTTCAGGGTACCCGTCTGAGGAACCGCGTGAAGCACGAGCCGGAGAGACTTCAGACGAAGGACACCACTCCGTGCGAGCAGGTGACCAATACTGCTCTCGGGAGAGAGTCCAAAGTCATACAGCGCCCTTCCACTCAGCTCTCGAGAGAGCTCAGACGCCACCCTCTTCGCCCCCCCCCTCTCCATCAGAGCTCGGAGCATCACAGCAGCAGAGTGGACCCTCCCATGCAAAAGAGCAAGCTCTAGAGGGGAATAGCCTGACGCACGCGTGCATGGATTCGCACCTGCAGCCAGCAGTGCTCCCACAAGGGCACTGTTGCCGAGCGATGCCGCCAGATGGAATGCCCTGCCGAAACAGGCGCCTGCGTCGAGAAGGAAGAGGGCAGCGGGAACTCGGGAGAGAAGGGCGGAGGCCTCGAGAGGCAGCACTGCCATGACAGAGCCAAATTGGGGGGGAGGGGGTGTCTCTTTCTTCCCGTCCTTCCCCTCTATCGGCCCGAAGCTCTTCCTTCTCGACTCCTCCGCGTCCTCCAATAAAGAGGCCCCGATGGCTTGGTGCGGCTGTAGCGCTGCCTTGTTCGCGAAGAGGAACTGCAGCAACGGGATGTTGCAACAGGCGGAGGCGGCAAAGAGGGGAGTGAGTGCATTGCCATACACTGCCGGGGCGGCATCCACTGGCAGACCCTGTTTGAGGAGGTCAGCAAATCCCTCTATCGAGCTCTCGATCTGCTCAGTCGAGGGAAGGCGACCCCACGCACGCACAGCCGCAGCCCGAGAGAGAGCAATCACACGCGGCCAGATGGCGATGATCTCGCTCTCTCGCAGTTTGTCTGCATGCACCCGCACCCTCAGCTTTCTCAACGGAGCTTTCGAGCCACCCCCCCTCTCGCCCTTCGCAAGAGACGCCGTGACCGCAGCCGCAGCGGCCGGATCCCCTTTGTCGGCAGAGAACGCGCAGTCCGTCTCTGCTGCAGCCACAGCGAAGAACACCGAGAGGAAGGGATACAACGAGGCACCGGGAGGCATATTTGTCCTGATGGCAAGGAGTGCGTAGAGGAGGAGAGCGTCAAGTCTGTGGGAGGAGAAGTAGGCGCTGTCCTCCGGTTTTCCTTCCTGCAAAGTTTCAAATAGAGATTTCCAGAGACGGGACGCTTGACTCTCCTTCTCCCTGTCCTTCCGATGCCCTCCTCCGCCGTCTCCTCCCTCAACCCCCTCCTCCTTTCTCTTCTCCTTCACGGTCTTCAAAATCGCCGTCACGTTCTGAGCAGAGACGCCCGCCACAGTTGCCGCGTCCTCACGCGACCCCTCTCCCGAGGACGGGCCTGCAGGTCCACACTCCCCGCCGTCGGGAGTGCATACGGCCCCCGCCCCCACCTGCGCTTCTGTCTCCACATCCAGACCTGCCGCTTTCGACGCAGCCGCACCCAGAGCCGTGCCCCCCAGCTTGTCAGCCTCGAAGCTGCACGCGAGGGCAACGAGGGTCGCGATGACCCTCTCCACGTCGATCCCCGGAGTGGGCAGCGGTTCTGGAATGAGGACTCTGCCGCCGTCCTTCTCGAGATCTCGGGAGAGACCGATGTGAGACGCGGAGGGGTCGAGAAAGTAATTGGAGAGAAACCTGCAGGCACGCAGTTAGGCAGGCAGGCAGGCACGCAGAGTGAGGGATTCGGGCAATGATCGCACAAAGGGACAGCCGAAAAAGAAAGAGACCACACATGCCGCCTTATATGCAGCGAAAGATGGCAGGAAGACAAAGAAAGGAATGCATGCAGAAGGACATGCAGACAGACCGAAGGACAAAGATCCTGAGAGACAGACAAAGAGAGAGACAAACTGAGAGAGAGAGAGAGAGAGACGGACCTGAGGGGTCGTCTTGGTTTCTCATGGATCAGAGCTGACAGCGCCGCCTGCATTCTGAGGGACAGGAGGACCTGCTGCGAGTAGTCGGGGAAAGAGTCCGCAAGGAGGGCGTCCCGCAGTTTCCTTCCTGCACACACACACACACACACACACACTTCCACGCAGAGTCTCCCCAAGCAGAACAGGAAGGGCAACAGATCTGCGTGGGAGGCAGACAGAAGAAGAAAAGCAATCGGACTTCCCCAAATGCTCCCCAAAGACAGACAGACAGGCAGGCAGACCCACGGACAAGCCGACGTACCAGTGTTTTGTTCCAGGAAGGTGAGGTACCCGACGGCCGTGCGGTCCTCCACCTTGCAAGCGATGGGCTTTCGCTTCTTCGTTTGCTCCGCGGGGAAGAATTTGATGTTCGGTACGTACCTGCAAGCGTCATCGACGATTGGATGCCCGGCAATTTACTTGACATACATCAGTTTTACTCTACACACATTGATAGACAAGGAGTCACGTTCACAGACAGCAACGAGAACACAGACAGACAGACAGACAGAAAGACAAGAGAAGATAAGAGAAGAGCGGGCCGACCATCCCATTGGCCGTCAGGTCAATTCTCTTCTGTGTCATCCTTCCACATCCGGGAGAAACGCAGAAACTCAACCATGCGGGAGACATAAAGGCCCACGAGAAGAAAACAAATGCAATGAAAAAAGCGGCTTTGACTCGAAACACGCACATGCACGCACACACAGGAGGTCAAGAGGACAAGAACAAAAACGGTCGGGGGGACGAAGCGACAAAAATACAGGTAAAGAGACCGAAGAGAGAACATCAGAAAACAGATCAAATTCAAAGTCCCCCCCCCCCCCCCTCCCTCCTACCTTTCTGGAAATAGATCCCTGTCGATTTTGTTCTCGTCAGAGTTCATGGAGGCAATCACGATGTCCTTCTCTCCCACCAACAGACGTGCGAGCTCCCCCCACACCGGTTTCAGAGCTTTGCAGGGACCACACCAGTCGGCGTACAGGTCGAGGAGCACTGCAACAACCAATTCATGCATTTATTTTCTGTATGAAAATAAATTCTGTATGAAAATAAATACAGGTCGAGGAGCACTGCAGCAACCAATTCATGCATTTATTTTCTGTATGAAAATAAATTCTGTATGAAAATAGATACAGGTCGAGGAGCACTGCAACAACCAATTCATGCATTTATTTTCTGTATGAAAATAAATTCTGTATGAAAATAAATACAGGTCGAGGAGCATTGCAACAGCACGCAATTCAAACAGACAGACAGACTGTATCGTCTTTTCTTTTCCTCTTTGTCTTTCTTCATTCTCTTCTGTTTTTGACAGAGAGACAGACAGACAGACAGACAGACAGAGAGATCAACAGAAAGACAGAAAGAAAGACCGACAGACTATATGTTTCTTCTTCTCCCTTCTTTTCTTCATGACCGACAGACAGACAGACAGAGAGACAGAAAGACAGACAGACAGACAGAGAGACAGACAGACAGACAGACAGACAGAGAGATCAACAGAAAGACAGAAAGACAGACCGACAGACAGACAGACAGAAAGACAGACAGACAGACAGAGAGACAGACCGACAGACAGACAGAGAGACAGAAAGACAGAGAGACAGACAGACAGACAGCGAGATCAACAGAAAGACAGAAAGACAGACCGACAGACAGAGAGACAGACAGACAGGCAGACAGAGAGATCAACAGAAAGACAGAAAGACAGACCGACAGACTATATGTTTCTTCTTCTCCCTTCTTTTCTTCAGACCGACAGACAGACAGAGAGACAGAAAGACAGAGAGACAGACCGACAGACAGAAAGACAGACAGAGAGACAGACAGACAGACAGACAGACAGACAGAGAGACAGACAGACAGACAGACAGACAGACAGGCAGACAGAGAGATCAACAGAAAGACAGACAGACAGACAGAGAGACAGAAAGACAGACAGACAGACCGACAGACAGAGAGACAGACAGACAGGCAGACAGAGAGATCAACAGAAAGACAGAAAGACAGACCGACAGACTATATGTTTCTTCTTCTCCCTTCTTTTCTTCAGACCGACAGACAGACAGAGAGACAGAAAGACAGACAGAGAGAGACCGACAGACAGAAAGACAGACAGAGAGACAGACAGACAGACAGAGAGACAGACAGACAGACAGACAGGCAGACAGAGAGATCAACAGAAAGACAGACAGAGAGACAGAAAGACAGACAGACAGACAGACAGAGAGACAGACAGACAGAGAGACAGACAGAGAGACAGACAGAAAGACAGACAGACAGAGAGACAGAAAGACAGACTGACCGTGTTTGGAGGGATCCATGACGAGTTCATGGAAGTTGTCTGCCACCACTCTCTTCACATGAGGGTAGTGGGGGTCTCTGTCTTCCGGCAAGCGCCTCCCCGACTTCGGACGGTACCTGCACGCAATGTGTGCATCCATGCATGTGAAGAGATGTTTCTTCCATGCATACATATCACATGAACATCTGCGCAAGCATGTGTCAAAGAGAGCGCGACACAGATCTCACCTCAGGCACCTTCCTAGTCAATGCGCCAATCAATCACATCAGACAGGCAGGCATACTAGGCCTGCCCAGAGGGATCTCCGCACAACTCTGAAAGAAGAAAAGGCACACAACTTCCCTTCTTTGCCTTCCCTCCACCCACAGAGAAACAGGCCAGCGGTCCACCCATACCCATCCCACTCTTCATACAATAAAAACTTTAAGCAAGATCTAGCCTAAGAACGCACCCAGACAGACAGACAGACTGACCTCCCAGTCTTCCAGCACCTCTCAGAGTCAGGTCCGTTCCAGGGCCCAATTTTTCCCTCTCGGGTGTGGGACCGCCAGCAGCCTAGGTTGACGTGCCGACGAACCTGCCGCCGGCATTGTCAGCACAGACAAACTTCATGGTGCTCAAGTGCTCATGAACATACCAGACGCAGAAAGATAGTCTTGAATAGATTCGTGCGCACGCACCCACCCACCAACCCACAGACACAGAGACAGAGACAGAGACAGAGACAGAGAGAGAGAGAGAGAGAGAGAGAGAAAGAGAGAGAGGGAGAAAGAATGAAGCAACCAAGTGAGACAGAGTTGACTGACTGACTGACCACATCATTCTTCGTCAACGCCCAGCCTTCGACGAGAACTTCACGGACGCTCCCGCCCTTCATGAACTTCACCTCCTTCGTCATTTCATTCCCAAACAGAGCCAGACCTGCAGCAGCATGAGAGGGAGGAGAAACGTTTCCCAGAGAGACAGATAGACTACATCGTCTTTTCTTTTCCTTTTTCTCTTTCTTCACTCTTTTTTGTTTTTTTCTTTCTTCTTTTGGCGAGCTCTGGCGCGCTCTGTTAGGAGAAGGGTACCAGAGCTCCAGGCCTTGAGCGTACCCTGCGGCCCTTCCTTGCCGACAGACAGAGACTCACACACAAGCGTAATCTGCTACTTTCCTTCCCCCCCCCGCTCTCACTCACACACGCATGCAGCCACGATCACGGAAAAGAAGGGAGTGGGAAAGATAGGCGAACAGGCAGGCAAGAAGGCAGAAGACCATCCAATCATGGTGAGACTGCGCGCCAGTCGCAAGA
Organism: Chromera velia; assembly: GCA_018398765.1. Classification (NCBI taxonomy): domain Eukaryota; family Chromeraceae; genus Chromera; species Chromera velia. The sequence continues at coordinate 102,866 of JAHBMJ010000223.1, read as the reverse complement.
CAACCGTTTACTTTTTTTTGCAGAAGAAAGAGGAAAAACACATAAACACATCCAGTCACTTCATCTCTAATTCTCTTCTGCACTCATTATGTCTGTCCACGCACTCTCTCACGAAGCGGTTCGAAATTCATAGAGAAAGCGAAGCCAATCCTTGCAATCACTTCCTTCCATCTGCATGTGCAGAGATGAGATCCCAGCAGGCCTCGCGGATTCTGCCTCCTCACCTCACCTGCTTCCGAATCCAGCGACAGGGGGCCGTCCACGTAGAGGGAAGCCGAGTTCGACACCGACTGCTCCAGCTCTCCGTTCACGTACACGTCGACTCTGCATAGATGCAACCAAACCAGCCAGCAAGCACATATTCATTATTTGATATCATGAGGTTTTCTATACATTCCATTCAAGAAGTGATTGTTAGGGCTCATCGCTTGAAAACCGGTTCGCGCGATCTGAAAGCCCTCCCTTTTCGTCTTGTATATTCTGCTGCAACTTCTTCAAAACAAACACACGGTCGGTTCAAAGACGAAGGAAACATTCCTGTGTGAAGGCTGCGAACACTATCGAAGCAAATGAAACAAAGAAACGCACTTGCCACATGAATCAGGTGGGTGAAGCTCTTGTCCCTCTCCGTACCGTACACTTACATTCAAAACGTGCACAAACAACCCACGCACCCATGTCAACAACGATGCTCCAATCCCCCTCTCTGCAGACTCAATGGAGGCAGTTCTGACAGACCCACCGACCGACCGACCGACCGACGGACCTGTGTGCGGGATTGTCGACGACCAAAGTAATTGCAGACCACTCGACCGAGCGCACCAGAATTTCTCTGTCTGTCAGCGGCGGCGCCTTCGAGAGCTTCAGATCCTGGGAGGGCAAACCCACGGCGCCACATTTCCACAACACAAACTCACTCTGCGTTGCTGCCGTCTTCTTCGCAGCAGCAGGTTTCCCCTTCGCAGCAGCAGCAGCCGGCTTCTTCGCAACTGTCTTTGCTGTGGCGGTGGTGGCTTTCCCCCCATCCTTTTTTTTCGCCTTCTCTTTCTCTTTCTCCTTTTCACCCTCCGTCCCTTCTGCCGCCTTCTCGGTGTCTCCCTTGGCCTTGGCATCCTTCTCACCGTCTCCCGAAGCTGCCGCAGCAGCAGGACCAGCCCCACTAGCCGCAGCAGCTGCTGACGAAGAAGCGGCAGAGGCGGCAGCAGCATCCCAAATTTCCCTCTCGTCAGCCCTGCGTGCCTCCTCAGGATCGTTTTCGTCGTCCAAATCCACCAGCATCTCATCCTCAGCCTCCCCCCCAAACAAAGTCGAGGAGGCAACAGCGGCTCCGCCCTTTGCACCCTCTTTCCCTTTCCCCCCCCCTGCAGTCCCTGAGCTTGCCCCTGCTTTTCCACTCCCTGCCTTCCCTCCCTCCCCGTCCTCTGGTTTCCTTCTCAAGTGGATGAGTGTACCGATGGACTCCGGCAGGTTCATCACCTTCATCGCGATCGTGACGGAGTACCTGTTCACCCTCCTGCCGCCTCCATTGGGAGGAAGCTTCAGGTCCGGCAGAAGGAGGTAGGACTTGGGATCCACCTGCAGAGAGTGCATTCATTTTCATGATCTCCCTGAATTGAAAAAGAATTGTGTATGAAAATGAATGAATACAGGCAGAAGGAGATGGCCGATTGTGTGAAGCAGACATTCACCATTTTCTGCGCTATTTCTTGTGAGAAGTAAGTAAATGTGTCATTGAGACATCCAGTCGAAAAGCGGGAAGGAGAGACACGTAGATGATGAGCAGAGGGGAAAATTCAGTACGAAGGGAGTTTGCAAGGCCACAAATACTTGACGGAAAAAACACTGGAGGCCGAACATTGAGACTTTTTTCTCCATGGATCTCCCACAACATCCTTCCCTTTCGCGCAGTGAATGCAGATCTAACGCAAACAGTTGACTTTCCTGATTCCTCCTTTCGCTTTTTTCTCGCTCATCACCCATAGACAGACCGAACCACGGAATGACATTCAAAGGCACTGTGCTTGAACAAACAAAACCACAAAACAAAGAAAGTCGGACCGACCTGAAGGAATTGCATATCGGTGACCCGGTCAGGTAGATATTCCATCCGTCCTGCGCAAACTGATCCCTTGGGCAGCCTCCCCAACATAAAGTCGAACCGCACTGCACGATCCCCATGCTTCGGGTTTTGCACACCCTTCTCTTCCTCTTCCAGTTCTATCGTTTCGACCAACTCCTTCTCCTCCTTAGCAAGCTGTTTCTTCTCAAGCTCCAGCATTCTTTTCCTTTCTGCAGAGAGAGAAGCTCTGAGAGCACGTAGCTCGGCCTTTCCCTTGGGAAGGATGGTCACTTCTTGCGCGAAGTACCGAAGCCCACCAGAGGTCTCTCTCATGGTGCTGCAAGAAGGACTGCTCCCGCTTGCCCCCGACAGACGGCGAATCCTCAGAGCTCCTTGTGGAGCCTGAAGAGTACCCGGTGGGAGACTCGCAGAAGTCGGAGGGAGGGCATGCGGACCCGAGACTGAGGGCTGCACAGGAGGGAGGAGCGAGTGGACGTCAAAGTCCCCCGAAACTCCAGGAACGGTCCCGGAAGGCAAATCGCCCCCCGTCCCTGCTGCCGGGGCACTCATCATCCGGGCCCACACAGGGTCTTCCTCGCTTCCCTTCCTCTCTCCTCCTACCGCATCTGCAGCAGCCCCAGTGGGAGAGTTGGAGGGCAGCTCCGAAAGCTTGTCCTTTCCCTCTGACGCCAACACACCGGAGTCCTCGTCCAACTCCTTCTGCATCTCTGCGTGGAGACTCTTAAGGTCACTCAACACATCCCGGGCACTCCGATTCTCCTCTGCCCCCTGCTGAGACCGCTCCTCCTCCAACCCCCTCTGACCCCGCACACGAGAACGAGGAATGTACCGACGGGTCGCTGCATGCCTCTCCGGTGGTCCTTTCTTCTCTGCTCCGTGCGCCCCCCCCGCATGCGTGTACAGTCCGATGTGATGAATTTTTTCAGGTGTGGTCTCCAAGAGGACCTTTTGGGCCTTTCGGAAGGGCAGCTCGACCGGCGATTTGACTCGGAAGAGCTGCCCCGATGCCGCCTCTTTCTGGGCACTCCAATCGTCTGTCTCATCGAACAGAACGTCAATCTTGTGCTTCACAAAGTCAAAGAACTCTCTGCGGGACAAGAGGAGGTCTCCGTCTCTGTCTGCAGCGTCAATCAACTCGAGGACGTCCTCAGCTGAACAGGGAATGCCCAACCACTCCATCGCACCGTACACCTCCTCAGGAGATAGGTGGCCGTCCTCTGCCGAGTCGAACAGCGTGAACGCGTGCTGCAGAGCCAGCCCCTTACCTTCAATCGCCATGCGGAGCGCCACCGCCTGTGCTGTCTGGAGTAACAAATGGAACTCGGAAACCACCGTGAGAACACCCGCAATCGGCCGATTCTGCCACTTCCGACCGAATCTCCTCTTGCATCCCACGATGGCCTCAAAGAACCTCTGCCGCAGAAGAGGTGCGTTCTCCTGAGTTGCCCTGACCAACATCCGAATTTCCCTCTCGTCATAGAACGTGTGGCAGTCGAGGAATCGCAACGTCTGGTGATTCAAAGCCAGCTGGAACCTAGGCCCGTGCTGGAACGCGGGGGTCTGGGAAACGTCCAGAATCTCAAAGGACGCCGAGAGGGAACGGAGGCAGAGGCCCGTGGAGGACCCCGCGATCAGAGGCCGTCTCTGAGAATTCCGCAGTTGGATCACCCGTCTGATAGTCTCTCCCTCTGCACCCATTCATTCATCCATTCATTTGTTTCATTCATTCATTCATTCATCCAGGCATTCATTCATTCATCCAGGCATCCATTGGTGGATTCGCAGAACAGTCAGACAACGGATGAGAGGTGAGAAGGAGTCCATTTCTCTGCGTAGCCTTCAATTTGATTTGGGTGTTTTTTCTTCTCCAAAAAAGATTCCGGCTCCAAGGGCAACTTGATCGACCCATTTTGGGCCTGCTGGCCTGCGTGCTTGCCCGTGCGCACACACCGTGTATCGAAAAAACAACGACGGCTGTCTGTCAGCCTGCCCGCCCGCGTCTCTTTGAATTGACAGCAGAATGAGTAAAAATAAGCAGAGGCGGCCACGCATACACGTGCCCCCCTGCAGGCACTGACCCACCCACCCTGCATCGAGGTGACGAGGAAGTATCGGGGTCTGTCTGTCGGTCTGAAGTGTCCGGAGAGAAGAAGTTGCCGGAGCTGCCCCAGAGTCACACTGGAGGGATCTGAAGATTCCAAGTCGCCCTTCACCCCCGCCATCTCGTTAAGCGCTCTCTGCCTTTCGAGGGCCTCCGACACTGCAAATACACATGCAGGTCTCATACGTCCTTCATATTTTTCTGGTTTTGACACGTCGACGCATCGACACGCGTTGTAAATTTGTTCAAATGGACAGCAGAAACGCGACACTCGTTCCTTTTGACAATATCTTCAGTCGAGAGAAAATGCATGCCTGCACGTTTGAACCGAAAGCGAGCGAACAGCTTCCAGTAGGAGAAACAATACTTGTCGGTCCACACACACACAGAGGGGGGGAGGGGACCCCATTTGCTTATCCACTCGACCAAATCCTCATGCAGCCGTCCCCTAGCTCCCACCGACCCGCTTCAGTGTCAAACGTCTCTGCGAAGACTGCGAAGAGGACCCTCTGCACGTCCGTCAAGGCTAGCCTCCCGGTGCTCTTCCGGTCGAAGAGTTGCCAGGTCCTCTGGAGGGCCACGTCGGCCTGGGCAGCGAGGCCAGGGCTCAGAGCGAGCTGCACGCATTCATTGATATGAAAGGAAGGGAAAAGAAGTGCATGCACTCACGTGCGCATCAATCAATCCACACAGACATCGCGATCATCTATTCATGCACAGATCAATGAGTTGATTGCAGACACGCAGGGAGAGAGAGAGAGAGGTTGTGACCACATGAGGCAGGCAGGCGATGAGTTTTTGCATCACTGGAGTAAATTAGATACAGCCGCTGAGATAGACAGAAACACACACACACACACACACACACACACAGAGAGAGAGAGAGAGAGAGAGAGAGAGTACAAACTGACTGACTGACTCACTTCTTCTCTGCAGGCCGTGAGGGCGTCGAGAGAAGGCACCCACTCGACCACCAGCACAATATTCTTCACCCGCCTGGTCCCACTCCAACGTCTGTTGAAATAGTTGTTCGTCACAACAACAGACACGCCAGGGGCAAGCTTTAGAGGTTTCTTCTTGTACAACTTGAACGCGTCAGCAGGATAGAACTGGGTAGGCAGAACAGCGGCCCCTCCATCTTCTGCAGTCGCCACTCCTTTCTTGAGGTCAGCAAAGGGCCAAGGGACGGCTCTCTCGTTGTCTCGAGAGTATGCGAGGTCGATGTACTTCTCGATCTCAATCTCCTGCTCCTGTTCCTTCTGCTTCTCTTGTTCCTGTTCCTGCTCTTTCTCTTGTTCCAGGCCTGCAGAGTCTCCTGCAAATTCCCACCCCTCCGTGTCTGCCATGATCTCTTCAATCAACGCCCTGCCGTCCTCAGGAATATGCGCAGTGAAGGGGTCGGCCTTCTCTTTGATGACCGTCCCGAGACCACGGGGAGGAGGCAGCTGCTCAGGGATGTTGAACTCAATATCTTCTGAGAAGACTTGAAGTGCGGCCTTGACAGGCTCTGTTGTGAGGCCCTGAAGGTTCGAGATCGTCTTCTTGAAAGCATCCCTTCTCCAGACATTCGAGGCGTCTTGAATCTGCAACATGTTCCACTGCAGCCTCTCAGATGCCATCTGGTTGAGGACCAACCACACGGCAACCTCCTCCAATGCCCTCTTGGGAGATCCTACAGGAGAGAGACACTTCGCATCTGCTCGTCTGATCTGTCGTTGGATCAACTCACCCACCTCCGGTATCACGAAGAAACACACCGTCTGTCCCTTTGCGATGCCCCTCATTCTGTAAGCACCTTGGGCCAAGTCACGGAAGGTCATGTCCTTGCCCAAAAGAAGCGCAGCCTCGGCATTCAACACGTGTTGAATGTCCATTCCAGTCGTGTGCACCTGATCGTAGTACGCGAATCTCTTTTCCAGAGGAATTCCGCACTCAGCAAGCTTCACCACCGACCTCGTCTCTCGAACCAGAATCACTTTCCTGTCCTCTTCGTCGAGGAATACCACGCCCTCGTGAGGCAAACCGTTGTCAAGCAAAAACTCTGCCACCTGCTTGTTTGAGAGACCTGTCACCAAAGCGCCTGTGTCAATCAGGGCGTGGAAACAGGGCTTCCTCTGGGCGATGGTCCGAAGGAGAGAGGAGACAGTCCACTTGGCATCCGTCACTTTCTCGCACCTGCAGCAAGACAAAGAGAAAGAATGTTGACGTGTCGATTGATTGTGCCAGCTTATTCCAAACCTACATTCTGCAGAATGGTACATCTCAAATTCTTCATTTCCACGGCTTTTGCTTTCTCTCTGCGCGCGGTTGCACTCAGGTGCAAAATTTCGCGTTTTGTCCTTTGTGTTTGTTTCCTGCCTCTGCTCACGATTGTTCCGCGCATTGATCGATCAATCAGTTCTGACACAAGGAAGCTCGGCTGGGTTCTCGAAGATTTGTCCTTCCTGCCTCCCTCCCTCCCTGTTTGACTGACGAGATCACGTCCGGATTTGTGAGTGTGTGGAGGACCTCGCCCTCACTCCCGGGCTCGTACCCGCACTTGCCTAGGGTCCTTGGCATCAAGTCAGAGGGGGTCCCTGCAGGGGGGGGGAAGACAGAAAGAAGAGACAAGAGGAGAGAAGGGAGTTGAGGTTGGTATCAGCATGAACAGAAAGAAGCCTGGGACAGATTGACATCGCAAGCAACCACAGCGGTAAAGAGAGGACAGGACGAAGATTAACAGAAGGAACGAAATCAAAAATGAGGAAGGAAGGATCGAGACACAAAAAACAAACCAACCTACATTGAGAGTGGAAGGAAAGAAATTGCATGCAGGAGAAAGAACGACTCACCTGAGAATCCGATCCTCCTATCAAAGAGGATATCTCCTCCAAGCTCCTGCCCACTCGCAGACAGCTTCACCTCCTGATATCTGCAAGTGCACACGTCAAGTCAAAAGCAAAGAGCTCTCGTGACTTTTGAGAGAAGAGTGTTACTGCATTTGACTCCATTTCTGTGCGTGTGGTGTATTCCCGACGCTTCCCTCCAATGGAACTGCTGGCGACAGATGTATCGAAGGTCAACCAAGATCCCCTCCTGCCTGCCTGCCTCGAGACTGACTGACTGACCGCATGTGTGTGGGGAAGACGAACTCTGTGAGGTACCAATGGATCAGGGAAGGGAGCCGTCGGAGGAGACCAAAGATCTCCTCGACCTGCATGCATGTGTGCCCACCCATCAACGTGCACACACACACACATGAACACATGCATATTCATACATGCATGCATGCATGCACAAAGAGGCACAGAGACATGCATACGTATAAACATAAAGGTGCATTCCAGAACACATTTCTTGAAGGAGATGAGGAAACCCATTGACTCGACACGCAGATGCATGTCGCATGATGTGGGTCTAGAAATCCACACAGGCAGGTACACAAACACAACAAGCAAGGCATCTGTGCCTATGTCGTAGGAAGAGGTGTCTTTGAAAGAAACGAAGAAGCGACTTTGAAGCTAGGAAAAAACATTCTGGCGCCAAAATAAGAATTAGGGAGGGACGATGAATCTGAGAAAGAGATCCCCTAGCAGTCTCATGAATGCACACAAAAAAGCAACCAGCCACTCAATGCTTGCACGATCGGACGGCTCAATGCACCCACCCACCTCTGCCTGATTGGACCTTTGCAGAAGATGGAGAGGCTGAACACGCGGTTTCTCGTTTTCCTTTCCCTCCCCTCCACTCTCGTCACCCTCTTCCTTTGCCTCATCCGCAGCGGCTGCCCCCTCCTCCTTCTTGCCCCCAGCCGATCCATCCTCATTCGTTTGCTTCTTTTCATCCCCTTCCGCCGTTTTCGCCTTCTCGTCCACGCCCCCCACCGCCACCCCCGCCTCCTTGCACCACTGGGTGTACCTAAGCGCAGAGGGACGCGCGTGCACGGGCCCCAGTTCGGATCCGAAAGCGGACTGGAGAGAGACCAGAATGTCAAAGAAATCTGAGTAACGCAAACCCTCGTAGCGATACGCCATCACAGAGAGCCCGATGGTGATGTCTGCACACACACACACACACACACACACACACACAGAGAGAGAGAGAGAGAGAGAGAGAGAGAGTGAGAGAGAGAGCGAGACGTCAGAAAGAGATGAACCGAATGCGAAAACATATAATTCGGACAAAAACACGAAGAAAGACCCTCGATTGTACCTCTACCCCCCTACCCCCCCACCTGGGTGTGCAAACTCCGAAGCCCCCGATGGCACGTCCTTCCCTATGAACGGAATCGCCAACTTCGCGCGGGACTGAGGCATATGGGGCTCCGCCTGCAGATCGTTGCATGCATTTATTTTCATTTATCGAATCCTGTATGAAAATAAATGCATTTTCATTCTGTATGAAAATAAATGCATACACAAACTTCGCATCGGACTGCGGCATATGGGACTCCCCCTGCAGGCCCATTCGTGCGTCCATACATTTCAATCACATAGATATTTTGGTTGAATCTGAATGATGTTCTCAATGCTTTCCTATTCTCTAACTCGCTTTCTTACACACTAATTCGCAACGTTGCCTGGTGAATCTTTTGTTCGTCATCTCTCGATCCGATACAAACAGACAAAACATACAGACGGCCACTTCTAAATGTCTGCCCACCCACAGAAAAGAGAAGGAAGGGGAAGCAAAGAAAAGCGAGGGCACTCGACACATGATCAATCAATCACCTTCACTGCTGTATTGCACGAATCCTTTCTAGCGTCTCCGTTCCTTCGTGTGATGACGCACGCAGACAAAGACTATGTGCGGACACGTACATGCACACAAACGCTCACAGCCTCATGCATGCAAACACTTTCTCTCACACACGCGTATGACGTCGCACAAATCTTTTCACATTTGAACGGATATGCACGGACGCACCGCAATGGCCCTCTCGTAGTCCTCCTTGGTCATGATGCCGAACGACACACGATCCACTTTCGCGAGACAGTGTGGGAGGAAGACCGTGAGCCACTCGTGCGACAGGTTGAGCATCTTCTTGTCGGATGCCGTCAAGCCCTCCACTTTCAATGCAAGGGGGCTTCCGGGAGGGGCCCTTTCGAGAATGTACTCCTTCATCTCAGACGCACTCAAACCACCTGACTCCTCAGATACTCCCCTACCTGCGTCACCCTCTTTCTCCTTTTCCTTCTCTTCCTTCCCTTCTACCGCCTTGAGGTCCTCCTCTGCCGCTGCATACTGCGCACTGTCACCCACGTGCTCCAACTGCAGCCAGATGAGCAGCCAGTCTGCAACGACGGGCTTCACGGCCTCGTGGTAGAAGTCAGGGTCCAGCAGTACAATGTGGGGATTTCTCTGCAGGGCCTGCTTGCTGTATCCTGCAGCTAGGGTCTTCTTCAGCTGCTTGATCACGTTCTTGGCCTTGATGTTCTCAGAGAAGTGCGTGGGGACCTTTTGAGAACTTTCGGCACAAAAGAGAGCGTCCAGAAGGTGAATGGGCAGACGCCACCTGTCGGGATTGAAGTCCAGATCCTTCTTTGCACCAATGGGAAAGTTCAATTCAGACTTCAGAGGATGGAGAACAAGATCCACCTCATCGACAATCACAACCCCCTTTCCCATCAATTTGAGCATCTTCGCACAGCACAACGCTTCCTCCTCGATTTCCTTCTTGTCGCCCTTTCCGGGCCCAGCGTTGGGGTCGTTGACCGTGATTACGTTCTCGAGGAATTTGAGCATTAGGGACTTGACAGAGGACGGCTGAGTGACCACGACTGCAGAAGTCTTTCTGGCCCTCTGGAGTTTTCTCACCTGAAGGGAATCCATCTCAGTGGAGCGATCACAGTGGAATGTGTAGATTCTCTTGAACATAATCGAAGAGAATGTCGAACGAAGAACACCACGAGAGAAGTCGAGAAGAGCGGGAGGGACCACCTCCGTGACAAGGGATTTCCCGTCTGCCATCATCAGACACAGCAGAGGGCCGACTACCGTCGTTTTCCCACCTCCCATGATCATCTGTTTCACCACTGACCGTCCCTCCAGAAGATTATCTCTGAAGTCTCGAACCAACTCGACCTGTCGAGGCCTGAGGACTAGGTTCCATGTAAACTCAAACACCAGGAACCTGGGATCGTACTCCAGCGTCTTCTGGTCGACGTATGCCCGTTTTGTCCTCAGCGTCCGCGCAAGTTGCACGCTCTTTTGGTAGATGCCTGCAAACAAAGCGCTGTTGTCAGCCTTCTCCGCGTCGATGTATTTCTTCAACAGAGCCTCCAGCTCTTTGCAGGACGTCAGGGCGAAATTGGCCAGGCCCACCCGGTTGGCATGCAGGAGGAAGACGGCCGTCAAGTCCGACAGGGTCTTCCAGGCCTTCTCTCCTATGAAGGGATTCTGGAGTCGCCAATCATGAAGGGCGTTCGTGGAAAGTAGAGATGCGATCACAAACTGAATCCACAAGGGGTTCTCCTGCTTGGCATGCCGGAGAAGAAGAAACTTGGCACGCTCAACCGACTCCCCCCCAGCGTCTGCGTCCCCCGAAGCAGAACCAGAGGAAGATGAGGAGACCTCCACTAGACTGGCTGCCTGAAGAATGTAGTCAGATGCCACTGCAACAAACCGACGGTCCTGGTCCTTCAAGTCGTTCAGTTGACGTGTCAGCTGACGCAACTCCGTCAATTTCCTCTCTCCCAGTTTTTTGCCATCAACGCTCCCCGCCGCCTTCTCCATTGCGGCAAGTTCCTCAGGAAGAAAAGGTGTCAGTCGGGGCTCCGGACTGTTTGCACTTGCCTTCGCGTACTGCTCCATCCCCTCCTGCATTCTTTGGATCATATTCCTGCCCACCTTTGTCGGGGGATCGACCTCGAAAGGCACCCCGTTAGAGACCTCCTGCTTTTGCGGTACCTCCCTCACCCAGTGGTCCAGGCCGACAGGACCCAGGGGGTAGCTGCAAAAGGGGAGGAGACGGGCGGCGTCGGCTCCCTTGAGGACCCCGGCAGCTGTGGGGTTGGTCACATTCGTGCCGTCAGCCCCCGTGGCTGCATTCTCCACGGGCTTTAGCTGACGTGTCTCGCAGGCGAAGTCTGAAATGCCTCCGCCCCCAGGGCCGTGAACCCTTCTGAACCTGTTCCACCTCTCGAAAATCGGTTTTCGCTTTACCCCGACGGGCGCTCTTCCTTCGGCCTTTGCCACGGCAGCCTCAAGGACTGCGTCGTTCAGATCTTCTGGGGGTTGTGAGGGGACCTCTGTGGAGGTGGGGGGGTCAGGCAGGGGCTCGAAGGTGGAGATGTCGGGAGGACGCTTCAGTTGCCCTGCGCGGGGGGGGGGAGATCAATTGAATGAAATCAATCGAGCACTGGAGTGCAGCCTGTGGAGGAAGGACGAAATGCATGCGGGGCTCTGCTAACCGAAAAACTTGCACTCCTTGTTTTGAGGGAATGCGGACGACGCATCGGGACGCCACGAACAAAAAGGAGAATGCTGACGGTTTTTTGTATAATCTTTGTACGCATGCGGCTTTCATCTGGTTCTGTACGAATACCCACCAGCCAGGGCGAAAAAAAAAAAAGCGACAGAATAGCCAGCCTCCATTATGTCTACATCGTCTGTCTGCCAACAAGACTGCCTGTCTGTCCATTTATTTGCCCTTCATTCCGTCTCTGTCTAGGGAGGGATTCTCTATTCCTGTCCCTCCCTCGGCTGATCTGATTGATTTCATCCGCTTCCTGCCTGGCTGGCTAACAATGCATCAACGTAGGTACCTTGCTACCCACTCACCTTCCTTCTCGAGTTGCTGTAGTCTCTTGACTGAGGCCTCCAGAAGGTCCCCTAGGGGTGAGACGGGGTGGAAGGCGTCGATCCACGAGGAAAAGTAGCTGTTCTTATACCTGCAGGCATGCATGTGTATGCATTTACATTTCATAATAAATACAGAGAAAACAAAAAGAAAAGACGGGGTGGAAGGCGTCGATCCACGAGGAAAAGTAGCTGTTCTTATATCTGCAGGCATGCATGTGTATGCATTTAGATACAGAGAAAACAAAAAGAAAAGACGGGGTGGAAGGCGTCGATCCACGAGGAAAAGTAGCTGTTCTTATACCTGCATGTGTAGGCAAGCACGCACGCACGCATCCAGGAAGGCAGGCAGAAAAAGATCTCTGTTTGTTGGCACCACATATAGAGACAGAAGGAAAGAGGGGGGTTCTCCCATAATGCTGTGGCCTTTTTTCTTGGCCTCAAATGTTCCAGTGCTCCCCTGCCTATGCAGGGAGGGATAGGGGCCCCAGGGCACGCAGACTCAAATAATCCTTGCAAAAAAAGTGACAGAGAGAGCCAAAAGATGACAACCGCACCCAAGACATGTGCAAGCACGAAAGAGATCTCCAAAGGAGGAGCTTGGGAGGAATGGGAGTCAAGAAAAACGAAAACAACGCAGGTCTTCCTTCATGAGCTTGAAAGACGATTCGGGGAAAAGGGAAACATGAAAAAGCAAAAAAGGGAGACAGACAGAGTTGCAGAGAGAGAGAGAGAGAGAGAGAGGGAGAGACCCGTTGAAGACAAACGGGCCGACGCCCCTACTCACCTTCTGGTGTCCTTGAACCTAGGCATGCTGGCGCACACCTGGGGGTTCTGTGCGAGGGCGAGAAGGATCGAAGCGAGCAGACCTCCTGCAGTCAGTCAGGAGAGATTTATTGATTGCATCATTGCATCAGCAGAGCGTGAAGGCATGAAATGAACATGCACGACCAAACAAACCGACATGCAGATGCACAAAAAACAACAAAAATAGACACAGGCAATATGGTCGGAGAAAGAATACTTTGGGATGAAGAAAGCAAAGGAGGAGTCGAGAGACACTCCACAGACACTCCAGAGACAGAGACAGACGGACGGACCTTCATTGAGATCATGGAGGAGGGCAGTGTACAGGCAGGCGAAGGTGTGTCTCATCATCGGATTCGTTCGGAGGAACTTCAGACGAATTTGCCCTGTGAACAGCTGCACGTGTAAACAGACGCATCAGAAAGGCAACACGCAGTAAATACACCCCCCACACATGCTCAGATACTGGGATGACCTCATTGCACATGAGGGAACGAGCTCAGATGTACAAGAACAGAGGAGAAAGGTAGGGAAGACAAAGCATCCGCGCACCTCTCAATCACCGAGCAAAAAACAAAGAAACAAGACAGAAGAAAAAGCGAGAGAGAGAAAAAAAGAAGGAAAGGAAGGAAGGACGGAAGGAAGAAAGGAGAGAGGGGGCAAAGTAAGCGTCCCCGGAACAGACTCGGCAGAAGAAACTGAGACAAAGTGAAAGGGGCGCAATAAGAAGGACAGAAGACCGAACCTGACCGACAGATAACAAGAGAGAGAGAGACACACACACAAACAGCCAGACAGAGAGAGGGACAGATAGACTGACCTGATAGATGAAGAGGAATCCTTTCTCGCAGCATTCCCCCTTCACGCCTTCCTCGTTCTCCCGAGCCTCGATGAAGCACTCCACAGCCTGCAGGCAGGCAGGCAGAAAGAACCTCACACTCAAGCATCAACAGGAGGAATTCTTCCTCACGGAAAATGACAAGCATGGCTCAAAACAAATCGCACCATTTCGATTTTTTTTCCATGCCTGAGAGAAATCTCAGGTAGGTTGCAAAAAAACGGGGCAATGAAGAAAGAAGAATTTCGTAATGAAGGAAGCATCTGCCTGCGCATTAATTTCCTCTCATCAACATGTGGAGAAATTTGGAAGGGAGGAGTCACTCGTGAACAGGAAGGAAACTAGGAGGACTGATCATTGTCCCTTTCTACTCTAAAGTTTCGGCTCACCTCCTGGGCCCCGAGTCTCCGCACGGCCTCGTAGTGCACAGAGAGACGGTCCCAAGTGGCAGGATTAGCCTCGATGAAGCTGGTGTCTGAGAAACAGACCTGCATGTAGGACGCATGCAATCACAGAGACGCGGTTCGTCCCGCAACAACGAAAAATGCCACCATTCAAACGAAGAATACGGAATTCTTTTTCTTTTTCGCTTCAGCCTCAAATGATCCCCGAAGTGTCAACGACATCTGTTGGAAACTTTTTCGTGTCAAATGAATGGGCACATTCAAGCGAAAACCATTCCCCCTTCTCGCACACACACAGTCTTCGGGAGTGACCGACCGTCCATGCGAGGGTGTCCTTGGCGGGCCTCGGTGGAATTTGAATTTCGACCGAAAATCTGTCGGGGACGTCGGAGGGTGAGACCACCGTTGGTTTCTTCTCCTCTTCCGCTTCCTTCTCCTTTTCTTTCTCCGCCTCTTCCTTTTCCTTTTCCTTCTCTGCTGCCTCTTTCTCCTTCTCCTTGTCTGAAGCCGCTTTTCCGAACAAGCCCCCAAACTTCGCTGCAACTTTTGCCTTTGCCTTGGCCTTGGCTTTCGCCTTCGAGACTTTCGGGCTTTCCTCTTCCTCCTCTGCGCCCTCTGCTCCCTCCAGACCTGCATACGTACAGTCGGCCAATTATGCGAAAGTGGGTCTCTCTCTCTCTTTCTTTCTCTCTCTCTAAGAAAGACAGACAGACAGACTATATCGTCTTTTCTCTACTTCACTTTTTCGCTTCCTTTCTTTTGGACGGACGGACAGACAGACAGATAGACGGACAGACAGACACAGACACACACAGAGGCGGGAGACACACGGACACACACACGGTGACAAAGAGAGCGAGCCTCTTTGTGTCCTCTTGATGCAAAAGCTCGACAGCTGTACATACACTTCCAAATATTGGCAGACACACACACACACACACACACACACACTCACACAAACACACACACACACACACACACACACACACACTCAGAGCACCCAACCTCCCCCCCACTCACCCAGAGCCTGCCGTCTCATCTTGTCGTTCTGTCCCTGAGAGACGATGTGTGCCCTTCGGTTGGACAGGAGACACTTGTTCACCTTCCCCAGCCGCGTTCCTCTGCAGATCTCCCGGAGGCTTTGGAGCATCGCTTCTTTTTTGAACAAGATCCCCTCTGCCTTCAAAATTTCGGCAATTTTTTTAAAGTACCGGGTCTCGACCTCTTTGTCGAATCTGCTCTGCTCCAGACACGCCAGGGGATCGTCGTGCTGTTCCAACATCCTCCACAACCCCTCTGCCCCCGCCTTCTCGACCGCGGTCTTCAAAACTCTCCACATCCTGATCGTCTGCTCAGTCCAGTCTGTCATCAGGTCCTCCTCCTCGAACGACAAGCGGCACCTGCTGGAAATGTGCGACAACTTCTGAATGTATTTCGCCATCTCAGTCGTGAGCATCCATGGTAGACGAGCCTCGGGACTGTCAGAGACGGCAAGAGAGATCTTACACCTGCAGCTGTGAGCGTCTGGGTGGTTGTCTGCGTTCAGAGATCCCAGCCAGAAGAAAATCTGCTTTTCCTCGGGGGATAGTGCCGTGTCAGTCGCAATCGAGTTCACCAACGAGCAGACCTCCACGTAGTCCCTGTGCATGAACCGCAGGAGAACCAGGTAGAGCGCCGAGGCGAGCGTCGGGCAGAGAAGGAACGACTGAGAAACGTGTACTTGATAGAGGTAGTACTGCTGGGAGACCCTCTTGGCCCAGTCGGGATTCTCTCGATTCAACACCAACTCCGTCGTGAAGGGACTCGTTTGGATCGCGGGTCGGTACGGTTGGACGTTTGGGACCAAAATAAAGAGCTCTCCGTGCTCAGTGGTGAGCACGAGAGAGTGCGGGATGCCTCTGCACTGCAGGTTCACCTCCTCCCTCGGCACCGCGGGAACAAACAGGGAAGGATGGTCCAGGCAGGTCAGTCGGAGGGTCGTCTGACCGTTCTCGAGGAGCACCTTCCGGGCAGAGAAGGAAAGACGGAGACGGGGCAACTCGATGAGATCAGGGATTACCTCCTCTCTGCAGGCAGCAATCATCCAGGCATTTTTTTTTCTTCAAGTATCGATGGCAGGCACATCATTCAAGCAGGCAAGCAGGCAGGCAGGCAGGCAGGCAGGCAGGCAGCAAGCACATTATCCATTCATTGTATCCGATCGAAATCATCCAAATTGGAAAGAGACGTGAACATGAAAAGTACGCCAAAGAAACCACTAAAAGTTTTCACATCCAAGACTTAAACTTCCAAAGACCCCTGTTAGCAAGTTCCGTGCGTGGGTGAGTGAAGAATAACGTGACGGGAGACGAAATGTCTTCAGAGAGACGTGTTTTTCGACACTCTCTGCTGCAATGGTTGCTCTTTCATTCATTCCCGCAGCAGAGCTTGCTCACTCTCCTGGAGCAGCTCTCAGTTGTCTCGAAGAGATGATCGCACAGAATGAAAGAAAAAAGAAACGAGAAACTGCCTGCAGGCCCACTTATTCTTCAGCCGTCTCCTCTTGGTCCAGCACAGAATGTCAGAAAGACTCTCGATGCGGGCAAGGAGCACAGCCAGAGAGTGAAGAGGAGTGCCCACCTGCAGTCACGGAGGAAAACAATTCAATTCAGGGTCAAAGAAGGACACAGACCGGTGAGAGAGAAGAAAATGAACAAAAGCGGAGCAGGACAGGCACAGTCGCTGAGACAAAGAAGCGCGCGAGGTCGCCCCTAACTCTTTCAACTCACTCACTCACTCACTCACTCATTCACTCACTCACTCACTCACAGGTGCGAAGAGAAGGGACAGGAGGACGTCATCATCGTCGTCGTCCTCATACACGACAGGCATCACCACTGGCATTTCTTCCTCCGCCTCTTCCTCATGGAGCTCCTCCTCCTCTTCGTCTTCTTCCGCCCCCTTCCCGCGCCCCTTAGAGGGACTCCGGCCCCCTTTCTGCAATCACACGTACAGGCAGGGCGGCACATAAGCACAAGGTGGAGGCTCATCAACGCAAAAGAGAAAGCAACAGCAGGCAAAAAGGTGAAGAAAAAGAAACACAGGGACCCCACGTCGTCGTGTACCAAGGAAGAGACAGGCAAGCGCAGAAAAAAGGATTGCCATCGTATTTAATGAGACCAAGCGCTCATTCAGTCAGACATGTGATGGATTCAGAGAAAATAAAAGCAAGGGAAAGCGCCATCAGGGGCTGAAGGCAAAGACGTCATTCACAACAGAAGAGACATATGCAGCGCTGCTGGGCAGATTTCCGTCGCTAGTTCGCGTCAGTCACTCAAAAAACAGGGAAGCAAAGAAAATGGGGAGACGGACAGAAGACTCACTCCTGCCTCCTTGACGCCCTGCACGGTGCCTCTCTCCATTGCCTCTTTCATCATTTTTTCGATCATCGCGTCTTCTGCGTCGTCCCTCTCCATCACCGACTTCAGATACTCTTTTGCCTTCAACATCTCCTCCTCAGTGGCCGATCCCCTCTTCTTGAACCTCCGGATGACTCGAGCCTGAATGCCCGGGATGGACCCCATGGCATGCACCTTCGCCTGGTGCACGAGTTTGATGACAATCACGTGGGGACAGTCCTCTGCCGAAGAGGCGAGGAAGGAGCGCAGTGCCTTCTCGTCGTCCTTCGGCACAGGGTAACCTCGAATGTGGTATGGGGGGTGGTCGTCCTGTAAGCAGGTAGGTAGGTAGGTAGGTAGGTATGCATCCATGCAGGAGTGTCTGTTTGCAACAAGCACGATCAAGTAAGAAAACCAAGGAGAGCTCACTCATATGAATGCACGCGCTCACTCACAGAGCAAGTCAAGGATACAGCGTGTGGTCGGCATTGTGTTGGAAGAGAAAGAGAGACAGCGAGCGCGCCTCATGAGCATCGACAGGACGAGACGCCAGACGACAAGAAGAACTTATGGGGAAAGAAAGAGAGAAGCCGGGAAGAAGAAGCGACACCCTTTCCGCTTTTCCGACAACCATTGTGGCTTTGCCCGTCTCTCTTTTAAATCTGCAAGGATGAAAGCACGTACCTGGAAGAAGAAGTGCGTGTCCAAGAGGGCCTGCGGAAGAATTCCGTAGAAGAATTGACGAGGGATATACCTCTCCTTTGGGAACCCCGTCAGCTTCACCTTCTTCCGATTGCTCCTGCAGAAATCACACACACACACACACACGCACGCAGATAAATACATGAAGCCTTTATTCATCAATGCATCAATGCATCAGCCAACGAATCAAACGAATCAATCCATGCAGAGGCGGGAGAATCGGCCATTGCAATGATGAGGAGAAGCGCATACTTCATTTCCACTGGGTGAGTGAGCACACAAATACCCTGGCCACAAGTGATTCTTCGAGTTCTGTGCTTCATTGACAGATCCTTCGAAATTCATTTGCGTAATAGCAAGCGGCATTTTTTTCAAAAAGTAAACCAACAGATGCGTGTCCACACACACAAGGGTGCACCTGTGTGTCTGCAAAAAAAAAAGAATGGCCTAAGGTGAACTCTTTCTTCTCTCCCTTGATGAAATCCTCCCTCCGACCTGATGCCACTTTCATCCAGGAAGTTCTCTGCATCCGCAGACAGCAGTGCGTTCTCGTCCATCGGTTTCTCGTCGTCGTCATCCTCGTCCTCCCCGGGCTTCCTCTCGTACCCCACCATCGACTCCATTCCCATCCTGCACATATTTATTTTCATACACCTATTTCCATACAAAATAAATGCTGCCTCTCGTACCCCACCATCGACTCCATTCCCATCCTGCACATATTTATTTTCATACACATATTTTCATACAAAATAAATGCTGCCTCTCGTACCCCACCATCAACTCCATTCCCATCCTGCACATATTGATTTTCATACACATATTTTCATACAAAATAAATGCTGCCTCTCGTACCCCACCATCGACTCCATTCCCATCCTGCCCCACACAATTGTTGCCATGCATGTGCATGTTCATCTAAATAAATAAACAACACGTAATAAACCGAAGCCATGCTCATTCTGCTGAATTGCATCGGAAAAAACGCAGCAACAAAGTGCAGTCAGTATCCCACGTTCCTGTGTCAACGGCCCTGCTTGCGCTTGTGTGTGTATTCACTCACTCACTCACTCACTCACTGACATGTCTGCCATCATGGGACCGTAAACAGCGCCCATCCCTCCTCCGTCCTCGTCGTCGTCCTCTCCAGGAAGTCTGCCTTCGTCGTCTGCACACACACACACACACTCTCTCTCTCTCTCTCTCTCTCTCTCCCTCTCCCACCCACACACACACGCACACACACACACACACGCTCTCTCTCTCTCTCTCTCACTCACACACACACACTCACACACACACACACTCACACACACACACTCACACACACACACACACACACACACGCACGCACACACGCAC
>JAHBMJ010000223.1:16499-61914 GCA_018398765.1 Chromera velia | reverse complement strand
CCGTGGCTGTCTTGTTTAGACAGAAGCAGCGTGAGGGTGTATGTGGTGGATGTTGTGAAATCACAGACGGTCTCCTACGAAGTGGAGGCTGATTTCACAGGTGCTCTTTATGCAATAGAATATGCGAGAGGGCGGATTATGAAATGGACCCGTCCTTTCAAGAAAATCCAAGTGCGGGGCGCATTCATAGGAAGGGGGGAGATGGAGAAGCTAGAAGAAGAGACCATGAGAGGTCTCGTTTTTACCTATGGGCCCGAGTGGAAGGCTCGGATGGTCGATGAGGATGGAACATGGCTCTATGGATTGCCCCTGTTGTGGGCGCATGTGTGTGGCCGCTGTTTTCGTTGTGGGGGGTGTGTAAAAGAGTGTGGCGGTGCAAGAAGTTGTTCGGTTGTTCTTCCCCCTTTGCCTCCCCGTAGAGGCGTTGGACGGCCTCGCAATGCATGTGACATCTGCCGAAGAGACCCCAGAAACGTCAGGTGCCTGCAAGATGGTCAGTGCACTGCCCGTGCAGAAGCTCGTGCAGAGACTTAATTTAGAAAATAACAGACATTTGAGTGTTTTTATACTTTTTGTGGGTCATTACTAAGTTCTCTATTTAAAATAAAATTTATACTTGTGTGGCTGATTTCTATCTATTTTTTTAGAGATTTGTTGTTTTTTTCTCTATAGAAAGTCCCTACGATGTCTATTTATGATTGAGATTACCTAATGCATGCACTCCGGCCGCACGCGGCGAGCCGCTATATGAGCCGCTGCAGTGATCGACATGCAGAGGACGCGATCGAAGGAAGATGAAGGAAGCCAATTGACAAGTTCAATGACAACCACTTGGCTTTCGCTTTCTGGTGATGCGTGGCAATACAGGCTGCATCACTATACTAAAGTCTCACACTCAAAGTATTTATTCAAAAAGGAATGTCTGGCTTCTCCCAGGGCACACTTTTCCCCTTTCGGCACTGTTCCCATTTTTGTCTTTTTTCTTCTTCTATCAGTAAAGAGTTCAGACTGAAAGACAACAGGAAGACTACAACTGAAAGAGTCTGGCCTTGTGTCCGCATCTGTTGAGACGGACCAGGCAGCTCGACTCCAAATCCGAAGCCGCTCTCACTGATTAGATGAGGGCTCTAACGAGCGGCTTGCTGACCCTCTCTCTCTCCCTTCTCGGGATGCTCACACAGCGACCCTTCGTCTCCTCCACCGACGACCCCTTGCCCCTCTCCTTCTCTGCCCCCCTTTCCGAAGTTGAGGCTGCAACGTCAATGGCTGTGTCAGAGAGAGAGGGGGAGCGCGCGACTTCGGCCTCGGCCACCAGCTCTCCTGTGGTGCCTCCTGAGAGCCTGGGTGCGGGTGACGCGCGCGGGTTTCTCTCCTCCCCCCCTCCCCCCTCCTCGGTTTCCCTCTCCTCTTCCGCTTCCTCTGCTTCGCCCGTTGCGTCTGCACTGGCGTCTGCAGAGGATGCCGGGACACTTCTGCTGTTGACGACGTTGGCAGATCGTGTGAATGGGACAGCCGTCAGGAACCAGACCGGATCTGCCAATTGGCCGGTCAGTCGCCCCGTTTATCCGTTCATCAGTCTTGAGGGAACGGAGAACGAAAACAGAGACAGTGGCAATCAGAAGCTCTCTGAAAAGACAGCAAAGTGTGCATGTACAGAACCAACCAGACAGGCAACTTGAAATGAACGACTGCCTAATTGGTCGTACCCCTAAACACAGAGAAACGATGACCTTGCCTAAACACAGAGAAACGATGACCTTGAATGGAAAAGAAAATGTTTTGACTCTACAGACCGCAGTCAGAGGAGATCTGAGTTGGACCCACTGGTCGGCATGGCGGTGTCTTTAGGATCGTCTCTCTCTCTCTCTCTCTGTGTGTGTGTGTGTGTGTGTTTGTGTGTGTGTATGTGCGTGCGTGCGTGCGTCCGCGGGCGCGCGTTCCTGTCTTTCCGTCTTTACGCGCGGACAGAAGTAGAAGCTGGTCAGTGCAACAACCATCCTGCATATCTGCCTGAGCAACATGGAAAGAAAAACAACAATCGGCCTGTCGAATGTTTGCCATGGAGAGAAGCGAGGATTGAGGCGTTTTTTAAAAAGTCTTGCTGTTGTTTTTGTGTGCATGGCTGCATGCAGGTGCTTCCCTCTCCTCAGACACAAGGTGGCGACAGTGGGGTACTGCAGGAAGGCCACGGCACAGACAGGCCGAGAGAGGGAGAGGAATACCTGCGGGGGCACCACGACGTTTCCCCTTCCGTTTCCGTTGCAGAGACGGCGAACACATCGGCGTCGTCTTTTGCATCTGCAAAGCCTTCTCCGTCTTCTCCGCCTGGTGCTGTCCTGTCTGACGCAGATACAGAACCATCTGTAGAGGCTTCTGTCTCTCCGACTCTGCTTGGTCCTCGTTCGTCAGATCTGTCTCGAGAAATGCAGAGGGAGACAGCGGAGAGCTCTGCAGCTGCAGCCTCGCGCTCTTCTCCTCTTCCCCTTCTACACACTTCTGCTTCCTCCTCTTCTGTTGCTGAGGAAAAGCTTTCGGATGTTGAGGCAGGGGGGGAGCGGCAAGAAGGGGGGTTGGAGACAGACTCGTCTCCATCTGTAGATGTGCTAAGGCGAGAGCTGCAGCACAGAGAGAGTAAAGAAGGAGCAGTATCTGAAGCAGAGGAGAAGAATGAAATGAAGCCGCAAGGAGGGTGGGGGATGATGGGAGAGCTTTCATGTCCGAAAGGATGCCTTCGGTTTTTTGATGGATGCAACATTTGCGGTTGTCGGGCAGATGGGAGTTTCACTGTCTGCAGCATGAGATACTGCGAACGGCCGTTGTCGCCGCCTTATTGTATACACTGGGCGGTGGGATTTGCGCCGCCACCAGTAGAGCCGGTGCCAACTTTTGGGGTAGGGGGAGGGGGGAGAGCTAGCACTGCTATAGGGTTCGGCGGTTACATGCCTCCGCCGGGACCCGTGCCCCCCTCCCCCGGTTACACATACGGGGGGCATGTATGGGCAGTGCCTGGGGGGCACAGCCGGGACAGATGGTGGAGACGACACGGGGGAAGGAGAAGGCATGGCAGCAGGAGATGGAGGAGGAGACGGGGAA
The DNA here is from genome assembly GCA_018398765.1 of Chromera velia. Lineage (NCBI taxonomy): Eukaryota > Chromeraceae > Chromera > Chromera velia. The sequence continues at coordinate 58,821 of JAHBMJ010000223.1, read as the reverse complement.
GAAGCAGATGGGGGGGGAGGAGTAGGCATGGTAGTCGCCATGGACGCTAGCTGCTCTCTGTTTGTTTGTGTCTCTCTGTACGTCCTTGTCTCGTTGTCTGTTTGACTGCGTTCGAGAGAGAGAGAAAGAGAAAGAGAGAGAGAGAGGAGTAGAGAGGGGACGAAGACATTAGAGAGATAAAAGAAAATTCCAGAGAACAAAACGGCGGGAGGGAGGGAGGGAGGGAGAGACTTGAAGAGAAGAAAGAGAGACACCTGCTGAGGACGGTATCGAAAGGAGGCAGGTTGCGTGAGAGAGCGAGAGTGTGTTCTGAGCTCAATCTAATGTTGTTGTCAGCCCAGACGTACTGCTCACCTCCTCCCTCCCTCCCTCCGCACAGAATTCCTTCCATTCTTTCCACTGCAAATGTGTGTATGCAGTGCGCAGGCATTTCCGTCTTTTTCGTTTGAATTGACTTGTTGTGTCTGTCTGTTTTCCTTTTGCTTGGCTCCAGTACGGCCGTGATTCTTAACAATCCGCTGCAGTCAAAGGAACGTGTGTTGCCTTGTTCGTCTCTTTTTTAGTGGAAGCAGGAGGAAGGGGGAGAGAGGGAAGCTGGACAGCAGAGTGCAAAAAGAAAGGAAAGGAAAAAACAAGAAACTGAAGAAAGGGAAGGGAAGGGGAGGAGATGGACGAGAGGAACCGGAAGGGAATGGAATGGAATGAAAAGCGGAGGAGGGGGGACCTTCTTTCTGTCTTTTTCTTTTCCGTTTCCTCGCTCGCTCGCTCGTTCGACTGTGATTCCTCCATCTTTGTTGTCAATTTTCGTTTCCTGCCCGCGTTTTTCTTTTTCCTTTGTTCCTACGACTGTCTCTTCCTTTCTCCCCCAGCTGTTAGAGTTTTCTTTTTCGTTTCGTCTATCGCCCTCTCTGCATCTCTCTCTCTCTCTTTCTCTCTACATGTCGACGAAGCGGGAGAGAAAGTTTGCTTATCTGAGAGCACTCTCTTCCTCCTTCCTTCCATGCCTGTCTCTCTGTCTGCCTGCCTGTCAGTCAGGTGGCAGCAGATGCCGGAAGCATGAGGGGGGCATGAGAGAAAAGTGAACAAAGAAAGAAAAGACTTTTGGCAACAAAGAGGGTGTCTACCCTGCCCTGCCTGCCTGCCTGCCTGTCTGAAGGTCGTCGTTGGGAAAAAGAGAATGAGTGGATTGGCGTCGTAAGGCAAAAGAGAGAGAAGAAAGCAAATCCATGCAACGCGCTCGCTGTATGTTGCCTCGCACACAGGAAGAATGGATGCATGGATTGACGAATTAATTAGTGGATGGATGGCTGGATAGATGGATGAGTGGGTGTGTCATTTGAGTCCATATTTTATGTACACTTCTTGGTTGCAAGAAAAAGCAAGAAGATTCATGGTGCAAATGCGTGGAAGGGGCGTGAAAGGAACAAACAGAATCAATTTACAAATTAATTCGCCACAAAGATCTTTCATTTGCCAGCCAGTCACCTTCTCCGTCAGACAGACAGACAGAGAGACCGTGGATTAAATGCATGAAAGAATGACCGAAGGGGGCATAGAGAGGAGAGGAGAAGCCGGGTCATGACGCCACTTCACCGCCAGAAATAGCCTCTTCCTTTATCTTTGTGGGGGGTAGCCTGCCTGCCTGCCTGCAGTATGGGTCAGAATGGGGGCAGGCGGGCAGGCAGGATTTGAAGAAATTCACTCAGAGGATAGATCGATCGTTGAGGAGGAGAATGGATCGTTAGCTTCCTTCCTTCATGCCAATGGATGCGCTGCCTTTAAGGGTGTCTTTCTGTCTTTCTGTCTGTCTGTCTGTTTCAAAAGAAAAAAAAGCACCACCGTCGGGCAAGAAACCCGAACAAGAGAATCCATATATATCGATATGTACATAAACAAAACAGCACATGGAATACAGTCGTGAGTGAGTGCGTGAGAGAGTGAGTAAGTGCCGACACCACCTGCGGCAAACAAACAGACACTGCAAAAAAGAAGGATACCCTCCTTCCCTCCTTCGATGTGCCGACACGGCCCCTTCCGCCTGCCCCCCTCCCTGCCTGTCTGTCTGCCTGTCTGTCTGCTTACTTCCTGCATGTGTCTGACTGGTCTGGCGGAACTGACCGACCGACCGACTGACTGATCGATCCCCTGTAGCTGGGTGGATGATGTGCGGTTGTCGCCTTCCTTTCTTCCTTCCTTCCTTTCTCCATTGCTTGCTTAATTGGTTGTTTGGTTCGTTCTGCCCTTTCTCCTTTTTCACATCTGGTCCTTCCTTTGTTCTCTTTTTCTTCTTCTGCCCTTTCTCCTTTTTCCTCTTCCTCTGGGCGTGCACATCCGGTCCTTCCTTTGTTCTCTTTTCTTCTGTTCTGTTCTGTTTGCTTCTCTAGATGCTAGCCAGTGCCTTGTTTCGATTTCTTCTCTCTTTCTCTTATCCGATTGACGGTCTTGGTTTGGTTTGGTTTTGTTGGCTGGTTTGGTTTGGTTGTGCTGGAAGTGCATGCACCGTTTTGCTGCAGTGCAGGGCCTCCGATTGGTTTTGTCCCTTGATGCTTCCTTCCTTCCTTCTTTTGTGAATTTGGTCATATGCATTCGGGCAAGCACAGTGAGAGAGGGGCGGGGGGGATTGGGGCAGTGGGTGGGTGAGTGAGGGAAAAGGGAAGGAAACTCAGGAGCGAAAGAGAGGGGGGGGTGAGATTGGAAAAAATCTGCGTTCTCGAGAGCATTCGATCGTTCTTGCTGTCTGTCTGTCTGTCTGTCTGTCTGAACGTCAGTTTGTCTGGCGCAGCGTTTATTTAAGTCTCCCCGTCACTACACGTGCATCGATCAGTATGATCGTTTGACTTGTTCTTCTCGATAACTGTGCCTGTCTGCCTGCCTGCCTCATGCAAGATCGGCACTCCATCCATCTATCCACAAAGACGTGGACAGGTGAAAGAAAGAAAGAAAGACCCTCGTGTGTGCATGCAAGACCGGAGCATTCTTTCTCTTCCTGCCCGCCTGGCAGAGAGACTCCCTCCATCTGGTTGGTTGCTTCCTTCTTTGCTTGCTGTAGTGGGGGGGGGGGGTGGAAGGGCAGTAGAACGGGTTCATGCAGACTCACCCTCGCGCGCGCTCTCTCTCTCTGCCTTTTATGGTAGGTGCCTCCAGACAGACAGACAGACAGAAAGGAGGGGAGTCACGTGCTTGCTCTTTTCGTTTGTTCTGTGCCGTTGCGAAATTCTGCTGTATGTCGGGCGCAAACAATCAGCAAAGAAATCTTTTTTTGTCAATTCATCACTCTCTCTTTCTCTCTCTCTCTCCCTCTTAGCGTTCATTTGTCTGCATGTATCCAGAGCGTTGTGTGACGAGTAGCCTGTCCCTCGTGTCTCTTCCTTTTTCTTGTCCGCTTGTGACTGTGTGTGGGGGTACGGTAGGGGGGGCGAGTGATTTTTGTCGTGCTGCTTTGCTGACAACAAAAAAAAGAAAGTGAGAGTGATGGACTCCATCAACATCTCGTCATTCGACTTTCTGACGGTTGTACCCGACACGCGATGGCAAGCAAGCAGAAGAAGACGGAGGGACGCAGATTGTGACAACGATGGGAAAGTTGTGGTGGGTGGGAGGGTGGTTGAATGGGAAAGTAAGAAGAAAACACAGGTGAGGGCAAACGTTTGGAACCAAAAGGGATGGACGGAAGCCGTGTCACGAAAAGAGAGACCAGCCGAATTGGGTGAGTGCATTGATTCCTGCAGGCTCAGAGAGACAGCAACGAGAAACGAAAAAAAAAAGCGAAGAACGGGTCACAGAGGGAGGAAGGGATGTTCTGCCGCGCAGCGTCCCGATCTTTCGACCCCTCTCTCTCGAGAGAGAGAGTGTCAATTCCTTTGGAGAAAAAGCACAGAAAACTCACTCTCTTTAGCCTCTTTTTCTCTCCCCGCCTCTCTTTCCACGCTCCCTTACTGCATCCGTGTCTGGAAGGAAGGGACGGTGTCGTTTTCTTCCCTCCTTTTCTGGGCAATTAATTCAGTTGCATGTCTGCTTTTATTTTTTCTTGATGCGTCCTTGCGTGCGTCAAGTCAGTCGCATGTCTGCATGTAATCTGTAATGCAAAGTTTGCATCATGCCTCCCTTTCCCCTCGCGACAACGAATAAGTTGAACCACTGACTGGATGGATGGATGGATGGATGAATCCAACGTGCGGGCATGCATGATGCATCCGCCAAGCCGCCGGCATGCCTGCCTTACTGCGACGGGGGTGGAAAGAAGGAGAAGGAAGGAAGGAAGGAAGGAAGGAAGGAAGGAAGAAGAGGATGGATGCTTCGTGCGGGCTGAGGGAGCTCTGCAGAGCCTTTCCTCTCGAAAGTTCAGGTCGGTGGGTGTGCAGCCAGGCAGGCAGGAAGGCAGGGAGAGGATCGATCGATCCATCGAGAGAGAGAGAGAGAGAGAGAGGGAGGGAGAAGAATCAAAGGGAAACAAAGGAATTAAGGGAAAGTGAGATGATTTCAGAAGGGCAGGATGGATAAGAGGAGGCCCGGGGAGGGAGGGAGACGAAATGTTGAGGAGGGAGACTCAGAGAGGTCGGTCCGCCGTGTTCTTTCTCCATTTCTTTTCTTTCCTTTCTCTCTTTTCCCTTGCTTGCACTGCCCAGGCTGCCCTGCCTCGTGGGTGCATGCGCAGTCTTTTCATTGGGCGCACGTTCTTTCCTTCTTTCTTTCTTTCTTTCTTTCTTTCTTTCCTTCTTTCTTTCTCTCAAATTTGTTCTGTTCTGTTCAAACAAACGGTGTGAGGGGCGGCAGGTGGGGGACGGACTTCCCTCTTTCCTCTTTTCTCCTCACCAGAGCTCTCTGCCTGGCAGGATGGGCCGATCGGAACGGTGCTCGCATGCATGGAGGCAGGGAGGGAGGGAGGCAGTGACTGATCGAAGGAATGAACTTAGGTGAATTGAGGAAGAATTCAATGTGCATGTATGCGTGTCTGCTCATTCTTGTCTCGGTCTGAGAGCGTATTTTTCGTTCAGCAATTCTTTCCACTGCAGATCGTTGCTGATTGAATTTTTTGACGGACAGGCAAAGGAGGAGAAGAGGGTGCAGACAGAGAGGAGAAAGCTGTTGGAACGGGACGAGAACGAGCGAGACGGTCTTCTCGATCGGAAGAGAGAGGGGATTGCAAGGCGGTACGAGGATGGGAGGAAAGCAAAAGGAAGCCTCCTCCGTTCTGTGTGCAGTCATGCAAGCCAGCCTTGAAGGCCTTGAATGGCCGCGGTGAAGAGTGGTGTCTGTCTATCTGTCAGTCTTTGCGGATTTTGTCGCACGAAGGAAGAGCTTGCAGCGAGAAAACTTGCAAAAGGGTGCCTCCTACATGATAAAAGAGAAGTGCATGAGAAACGCATGCGTGCGTTCATGTTCGTGCGTGCATGCTCAGTTGCCGATGAAATTGCTGCCCCTCTTCGGCCTGGCAGTCTTGGTGCATGCATGCGTGCGTGTCCTTAATTGACGTGCATGCACCCATCGATCCAGCTAGTCTTTCCTAATTCTTTTTCTTTTGGGCCACTCTGGCTGGCTGACTGGCTTGCACTGACACCGCATGGTCTAGCTCGGGCATGTGCTGGCATCTATGGTCGCCTCCTTGCATGACGGTGACTGAATGTCTGATTGGGTTTTGCAGATTCCTGTTGGCGACACACTGTATCATGCATGTATTCATGCAGTCAAGAAAATGTTCTTTGGATTGGTCAACCAAGTGCAATGAATGATGTTTCAGTGAGCCAAAGTGCCCCGGCCTCTAATTGAATCAATGAAACTGATCGTAGTATATTGGCACAGGCTAGGGCACAGGAGCCTTCATGTAAAAGTTCATGAGTGTGTAATGCGTTGTGAACAAAATGATTGCGCTGAACTTCGATTGTGACATGCATACATGCTAAAATCCTTAAATTGTAATTTGACTTTTAATTTTTAGATCAGTAAATCATCATCATTAATCATGCTACTTTCCATGTAAGTTTTCTTTATAAAGACCGTGACCATTGGTTTGCATTCAAAGTTGATTAAAGACTTTTAGTGTTATAGGGAAAGGTTTAAAGTTCACTTCGAAGTAATGAACCTGAATCAGGTTCAAAAACAGGTCCATCTTTAATTAGTGCAAACTTACAGTTTTTGATACTGCATTTCCACTTTTTATACATATGTTTTTTCAGGAAAAAGTTTTTACTGCTATAGTTTTAGTCTAGGTTTTAATGCTTAAACAAATTGGCGTTTTTCTTTTATTTTTTTAACACAGCCTCTAAAAAAAAACGTATTTAAAGGTGATCTAAAGATTGTGAAAACTTAGATCTAGTTAGTACCACTGACTGCACCTATAAGTTTCACAATCCAGCCCTAGATCCAGCCAGTCACACACACACACACACACACACACACACATACGCACACACATGCACACACACACATACATACATACACACACACACACACACATACACATATACTTAGATACACACACACACACACACACACATACACACACATACACACACACACACACACATACATACACACACACACACACATATATACATAAACACACACACATACACACACACACACACACACACACACACAAACACACATAAACACACATAAACACAAATAAACATACACACACACACACACACACATACACACACACACACACATACATACACACTGGTATACACACACATATGTATATATATATATATATATCATCATACGCCATCGCTATCGGCCTATAATAGGCGTCTAGCGTGTGGCAAGTCACATATATATACCTTTTTTATATACAGTGTTGTAACTGATATATTATCAGGTAATTCAGGTTGATTGCACACTCAAACACATCTCGATCCAGGAACAGACAAATGACGGAGCTGATAACTGAGAAAAATGGAGTCTATTTTTAAATCCAAAGGAGTGTTAGGAGGGGATAAAAAAAAAATGAAGCAAGGAGTTGCGCAGCTGCAACACCAAAAAAAAAGATACATTCAAGTTTGTTGACCTGAAGACGAACATGAAAAAACGGTTGTCAATCAATACATGGATTGAGTGACAGACAGAATTAAAGATAAACAGAAACAACAAAAAAAAAAAAACTGACAGACAAAGACACAAAAACACATGCTCCCCGCACACACGCACAACGTCAGACATGTACCCATGCATGCCCCCAACGTCGACACTCATACACTCATACACGCACACGGAAACACACATATAAATGCATATGCACATGTATATACATACATAGAGAGAGAGAGGGGGGGAGAGAGAAAAAGAGAGACAGTGAACAAACAAAAAGAGAACGAATTCAGATAATCACTGGAAGACAATCACTCTATGATTATCTTCTTCATCTCCCATCTCGTTAAAAGACCAATCGAGTCAAATGCCTCCCCCGCTTCTATATGATTCTCGAATCGACCATCAAACCAGATCTAAGGACAGGGGGAATAGAGAACCACCGTCCTCTTCCTCGGGGGGAAGTTCCCCCCAAGGACCTCCTTTTTCTTTACACAAGGACAGTCCAAACCACATAGGGAGGAGGAGAGAGAGAGAAAGAGCGAGAGGACAGTGAACAGACAAAAAGAGAACGAAATTCAATTCGGATAATCACTGGAAGACAATCACTCTATAATTCTCTTCTTCATCTCCCATCTCGTCAAAAGACCGATCGAGTCAAATGCCTCCCCCGCTTCTATGTGATTCTCGAATCGACCATCAAACCAGGTATAAGGACAGGGGGAACAGAGAACCACCGTCCTCTTCCCCCCAAGGACCCCCTTTTTCTTCACACAGGGACAGTCCAAACCACATAGGGAGAGGCAGAGAGAGAGAAAGAGCGAGAGGACAGTGAACAGACAAAAAGAGAACGAAATTCAATTCGGATAATCACTGGAAGACAATCACTCTATGATTATCTTTTTCATCTCTCATCTCGTCAAAAGACCGATCGAGTCAAATGCCTCCCCCGCTTCTATGTGATTCTCGAATCGACCATCAAACCAGATCTAAGGATAGGGGGAACAGAGAACTACCGTCCTCTTCCCCCTAAGGACCCCCTTTTTCTTTACACAGGGACAGTCCAAACCACATAGGGAGGGAGAGAGAGAGAGAGAGAAAGAGAGAGCGAGAGGACAGTGAATAGACAAAAAAAGAACGAATTCAGATCCGATCCACGACTTATTGACGGCCATCAACGAGACAACAAAAGGCAGTCGTTCAAGCTTCTTCCTTAAAGTTTCCTCTTTCACTCTTCTCCTTTCTCCTTCTCAAGCATCTCTTGTGTCGAAAATCTGTATCAACTTCGCAATCAATTCATCTCGCAGGTTTTGGAGCCGCTTCAAGCAAAAATCGGCCACATTCGGTAGCGGCCTGCGGGAGCTGCTCTCATCCCAGTAATACACAGAGGTGATGCGAAGGCGAAATACCTTCGCCCCTCTGCCCCCTCGCTGATCAATCAACCAGTTGGCATCCCCCCTCTGCATCGGTCTCCGAGGCACGCGCCCCTCAATGAATTGAGGACCGTTGACGATCTGTCGCAGCCTCTGGTGTTCTGCAAGAATGATTATCTGTGTTTCCCCATTCAGATCGAGCCTCCTGTGATTCTTCTGTGCTATGCTCTCGATGAGGCGTGCAGCACGTCCTGCCGTAGGAAGAAGAGGATGAGGATGAAGATGAGGACACAGTGACTGCTACAGCCTCAGTGTGGGGTGGGTCAGAAGTGACTTGCTAACGCCGGGCTGGTAGACTTGGTGCTGCGGCTGCTGCAGAGGCTGACGGCAGTGCAAAGCCTGGTGGCGGTGTGTGTGAGGGTGCGGGCTACGGAACAAAAGCTTCTGGCGGTAACGCGTGTGGGGGCAAGTTGTGCGGCGGTTGCATGTGGGGGGGAAATTCTTGTGGCGGTCTCGTGTTGGGGACAAAGGCTTGTGGCGGTCGCATGTGGGGGAGGAAGGCGTGTGGGGGTCGCATGTGGGGGGGGAAGGCTTGTGAAGGTCGGGCATGTAGGGCCAGTGTGGGTGCGACATAAGGAGGGTAGGCATGAGGTGGACCTGCGTGGGGGGGCAATGCGCCTTCAGGAGTCTCAGACTGAGTGGCTGCTGTTGTGGGGTGGGGGCGAATGTTGGGATGGGTCGCTGCCGCAGGACCTGGAGGCCTGTCAAATGCATCATGACCTTTCCCGTAATGCCTGAGGTACCCCCCTTCATGCAGCCACCCTCTCCTCTCGCGATGCTCCTGGAGAGAGGGTGTAGGGTGGCCATAGTTGCCTGCTCTCCTGTCCAGAGGTCTGACGCGCCTTCCTCCTTGCTTTCCGAAGAGGGCCTGGGCAAGCCGGTAATTTGGAAGGGCGACTTTGGAAGGGTCATGCCACCACCCGTTTCGACTGATGTCGGAGTCGTCAGATTCTGTGCCGTCCAGATCATGCTCACATATGCTTGACTCTGAAAAGTCATCGCACTTGTCGCCCACCTTCCGATCCACAGCGAGACAGGGGCGTGCACAATCCTTGCACCTCTCCCATACCTTCCCATGCTCACAGAAGCGCGACCCGATGCACTCCCTGCACCCCCCTTGTACCTTCCCATGCGCACAGAAGCGCGACCCGATGCACTCCCTGCACCCCCCTTGTACCTTCCCATGCATGCTCACAGAAGCGCGACCCGATGCACTCCCTACACCCCCCTTGTACCTTCCCATGCTCACAGAAGCGCGACCCGATGCACTCCCTGCACCCCCCTCGTACCTTCCCATGCATGCTCACAGAAGCGCGACCCGATGCACTCCCTGCACCCCCCTTATACCTTCCCATGCTCACAGAAGCGTGACCCGATGCACTCCCTGCACCCCCCTTGTACCTTCCCATGCTCACAGAAGCGCGACCCTGTGCACTCCCGGCATCTCTCTCGCACCTTCCCATGCTCACAGAGGGGAGGGAGTGCAGGACCGCAACCATTCTCACCTCTGAATCCCGCCTTCACACAACTTGTATGGTCTTCTCCCCACTTTCCACTGACCCACCACAATTCCTCAGAGCAAAGATGGATTACACGGAGCTCTCCCACCTTTCCCCTGTCTTCCAGCACTCGCATTTTGACGCCACCCCCTCCCAACAGTTCTCTAACCACAACAAATCGAAACTTCCACGTCCTCAGCGTTTTTTCCTGAGCGTCCTGTTTTACTGGAACCACGTCGGACATGAAGATAGGGCACACAGAAGAGCTGACACGTCGCAATATCACTCCTTGTTCCACCTCCCACTTCCCCAGTTCCTGGCAGTCTCCAACGACGATGACTTCCTCATCACTATCACAGAGGGGACCAAAGCAAACAAAGACTACCTCCGCGGCGGCACTCCTACACAACGGAAAGATGATCGATGCACGTACACTTTCGGTGAAAGCCCCACAACTGGGCGGAGAGGCAAGTAAGTCTCAGAATGCGAAAGGCAATGATGCAACAGCGAAGCTCGTCAAGTCTCAGTTGGGCTCGCTGCTCAGTGATGGAGAGGAAGGTCCAGAATCGTACATTTCATGGTCGAAGGTCAGGATCGTTCCATTTTCACCTGGCCAAAAGAAGTAACTGGGCAGCTTCGGGAATTCAATGGATGGCAGAAGCGGCAGAGAGCTCTACTTCTAGACACAGGAAGTCGGGCTACAGGCCGGGTTGGAAACCCAAAGTTGAAGCAAGGTGATCGATCCAAGCCGTCTATCCTGCAAAATGAGCTACGGTACCCATGAATCTGAGCCGTCTGACCGTTTTGGATAGGGATGAAGGTGACACTTCGGATCGTGAGGACCTCGTTTGGGCATGGTCGGATGATCTCCTTCCCGCTACAGACGCGTCGAAGCATAAGATATTGAAACGTATAAACAGAAGGAATCAAGGAAGTAGAACCCTTTGGGCAGACTCGATTGAAAAGATCAAAGTCACAGACTCAAGACCACTGATCAAACGTGCCACGGGACAGAAGTCTGAATGGTCTGAATCATGGAAGAGAGAATTTGCGAAACTTGCATTGAACGTGTCCGACGTGTCGACGCGGACGCTGCATGCACATGCTTAATTGCTCATGCATATTTTTGCCCTTAAATTTAAATTCCATGCATGCATGCATGCATGATGCATCATTGCATATGCATATATATATGCATGCGCAGTACGTTGTATATAGCATGAATTTTACTGATTGACAGATCCATGCATGCAGTGAACCGGACAGTTGTGCTCACTGTATTAATTGAGGGGATGCGCAGTACGTTGTATAGCATGAATTTTACTGATTGACAGATCCATGCATGCAGTGAACTGGACAGTTGTGTCTGAAAATTAATTTTTCCTACACTGCCTTTGGGGTGATTTCATTGATATGCACAAGCAGCTCCAACAATACTAGATGATCCGCACGATTGTCGAGGCAATGTCACGGGAATGGAACTCTGTAACGGGCGACAATCCCTTGCAGTATACCTGGAACTCTTGACCATCTACACGTGACTGTCAACAAGAGAACAAAACTCTACTACGGCAGTCGATCGTACGAAGCCAGAAGGCAGTGAGCATGGTGAGGGAAGAAATGCCGCAAGGGAGGCAGAGCGCAGACGCCGAGACGATGCAGCCGAGCTCCCCCAAACAACACTCTGTTGTTTCTGTTGCTGGAGGACAGGGGAAAGAAGGGCCGGGACAAGGGCGCTTTGGAGGTCTTCCTGGTGATGTGCCGTCCTCTCCATCCTTCTCTGCACAGGAAGCGGTTTTTGAAGCAAACAGACGGGGAATGGAGGCTTTGAGAAGAGGTCAGGCGAGGACGAAGAACTAGTTGACCATGGATAGATAGCATGGGCACGCATGTATTTACATGTTTGTACACAGGGAGGCTGATGCTTTTCTAATAGAACCCAGTTTGAGCAGAGCATCTGCATTTCCTGCTGTTGAATTTCCTTTTCACACATATGTATATGTGTATATATATATATATATATATATACATATACAGGTGACATGGACTCTGCTCTCGAGGAGCTGAAGAAGGCCGAGGCATTGTTGTTGAATTTGGACGGAGACAGAAGAGCACTCGCCAGCCTCCTCGCCATCACGTGCAACAATCTGGGTTGCTTCCACAAGCGCCTTCGGAATCTGTCCGCCTCCATTCTCTACCTTGGGAAGGCAGTCGAGCTGCATTACGCAGTGGAAGCGGGAGCAAACACAAAGGCCACCACCCACCTGAACCTGTGCTCCGCGTTCAGTTTGTCTGGAAAGTCCGTTCAGAGCTAATCCATTTTTTTTTGACGGAAGAGAAAAAAAACTTGTGCGTGCATTTTGGACTGTGTTGCGATAACCTGTTTTCTGGTGCTTTTGTGATGGCGCTCAGTGTGCATGGGAGCGTGCAGGGGGGAAGGAACACAGAGGGACAAAACAAGATTCTTTCTTTCGACCTCTGCATGAAGGGGAAAAAATGAAGGAAGGAGCCGACACTGCCTGTTTGTCTGTCTGCGCGCCCTTCAGCGTCCTTCTTTTCCCCTCTCTCATCAGTTGATCCTTCTTACCGAAGCTCGTCTCTCCCTCGCAAGAGCGTGGTTGGGAATTCTTAGTGTTTTCCATATGAACAGCATGAATTTCTCTTCCGTTCCTTTAATTGTTTGTCGCAGGGTTCGACAGGCAGTCGCTCACGGCATGGCAGCGCTCGCTCTTCTCCACACAGACATTCATCGCCGTCTGACTCGGGACGACGGCCCAGGGGCGCCTGTGTGTTGGCAGGACGCGCCAGGGCGATCAAAGGAAGCATTTGATGAGGGAACGGGGTTGTCGGATGGGGGGGGAGAGGACGGGGCGGGGGCCTCGAAAGGAGAAGAAAAAGAGGCTTCGTGCGAGAATGAGGCAAGTGAGCTTATGGAATTGGTCCGGACCCTCGCGACGGCCTACTTGAGCGTCGGTCAGGAATTTGAGGCGACTGGCGATGTGTGGAGTGCGCTGTCTCTTTTCCAGAGAGGGCATGAGTTGGGACGTCCTGTTCTTCTGAAGGAAAGGGAGGACGAACTGCTCAGAGCGTTGGAGGACAGCGAGGGGGAAATGAAAAGAGTGAGTGAGTGAACCTGTTGAATGGACTCGCGTCTTCTGTCTCTTTTGCTTGGTTTGTCGTGACGTTCTCTTCCATGCAGTCTGTGGACGCTAGGAGATTGCGAGGGAGACTTTTGAGAAAGAAGACTGATCGAAGGCGGGAGAGACGAGCCTAGCAAAAGGGCAGGAGACAGGGAAGGAAGCAAGGAGAAGAGCCAAGGAAGGGAAGGGAAGGGAACGCTCCGTTTTTGGTCCTCCCTGAATATTCTTTCAAAGCTCTCAGTCACAAAGAGGCAGCCAAATGTGGTCGTGCATCGTGTCTACTTCACCGTTGCACTTGTTGGGGTTTCTCTCAAGCAACGAACCGCGCATTCCCTTTGTTGGTCAATCGATCTGTAGCTCGGTGCGTGTTCCTTCCTTCATGAGCTCCTGCTGTGAATTGAATTCTTGCAGAGAGTGTGGATGGTGGAAAAGGACGAGGATCTGTTGGAAGGGGATTGTGGGGGGAATTCGCGTTCGCCTTTGTCCTCTCCTTCCAACAATCGGCGCCTCAGCCTTCCCCTCTCGCCTGTGTCCAAATTTGCCGAAACTTCCTGCGGGTTTTTTGACAGAAAGGCCGGTGAGTGAGTGAGTGAGTGAGTGAGTAAGTAAGTGAGTGAGTGAGTGAGTGATGGGTGGGTGGGTGGGTGGGTGACTGAGTGTGAGGGGTTAGGTCAGTATTTGTGTGAGGGGTGGGTGAGTATTTGTGTGAGGGGGTAACCACCTTTCTCTGATGTATTTATTTCAGAGGATTTCTCTCGTCTTTGTAGCACAGAATCTCTCTCTAAACCTCTCTCTGATTCTTTGACTGTGGAAAAAATGCGGCCCAGCATGCACGTCTCTTTCTCTCGATGCCTGTCAAAGCTTTCCTTCCAAAGGGCCTCATGCATGCAGCTCTCTTGATCCTTTTGGGGTCCTTCCCCTTCCCTTCCTTGCAGCTGCTCTCCAAGAGCTTGCGCCACCCGCTCCGGTGCTCTCACCCGGGCGCCCGAAGACAGAAGGCCCGGGCTCAGACGCTCAGTCTGGTCCAGCAGCAGGAGGAGGGGGGGCGTGGAGTTCTTCGAAACACCAGCAGAGAGGGAGAACTCATCTGGTCCCCCTGCCTCTCTCGCCAGGTGAGGGCATGCGCAGGCGGGACGGGGGCTCCTCCCCTGCCTCTACTTCTGCTCCTGTGCTCCTGCCCCTGCCTGTCGCTCTGCCCCCGTATGAGAGTCCTATGCATGGAGGTGGGGGTCGCGCTTCTTCAGATTTGCCCTCCGCTCCGAAGTTTCTGAGCCAACTGCCTGACCTTCGAAACTTCGCGAATGACGCAAGCTTGTGGCATCGAGTTTGGGCAGAGCGTGAGCGAGAGGTGGATAGAATGAAACGAGCAGAAGCGGAGAAGTTGGAGCTAGAAAGACAGCGCGAGATTGAGAGGGAGAGGAGAGCAAAAGAAGAAGCAGAATTGGAGGAACGAAGAAGAGAGGAGGAGAGACGGCAGGCGGAAAGCGAGAAGGAGGAACGCGAAAAGCTAGAAATGGAGAGAGAAAAAGAAAGAAATCGAAAAAGCATGGAGGGAACCGAGGAAGATCAAACAGCTGAAAAAGGTGGTACGTCGTCGGAACGGAACGAAGAGAAAAAGGTTGGCCGTCAACTCTTCTCTTCCTTTCCTTTCCTTTTTCAGTTTTTGGTTTTCTCTTTTTGTTTCTTCTTTCTTCCTGTCTGCTTCCTGCTGTATGAATTACTTTTTGTCTGCCCGCCCGGGTTCTCTTGCATCCGTATGCGCTTTTTTGTTACCCCTTTTGCCAGTCCGCACAACTCGATCTTTGTCTTTGTGAGAGCGGCAGAGAGACAGGCAGATAGAGACAACGGTTGCAACTCCTAGACAGTGTTTTTCTGTGAGGTTCTACAGAGACGTTCTCTCTCGTGTGTGTGCGCGTGAGGGTGCGCGTTCGCGTTTGAGAGTGCGTTTGTGTGCGTGTGTATGTGTGCATTTTGATATGGATGAAGATTGTATTTCTGCCTGGGTGAGATATTTTCAAATGTCATGAATTAGATTTCTCTGTCTTTTTTGTTTCCGTCTCTTTCTGTCTGTGTGTCTGCATGCCTCCGTGTCGCTTGCTTCGGTGATGATTTGAGCGAGCTGTGTGGAATTGAGTGCAGATGGGAGAGCGCGAGAGATCTTTTTCTTCCGAGGGACCTGATAGGGGTGGAAGAGAGACAGACACAGAAAGGAACAATCAGGAGGATTCGGCAAAGGGATCTGCAAAGGATGGAATGGCAAAGGGGTGAGGACAGGCAAAGTGCTCTTTCTTTGTGCGGCTCTCTTCTCTTCCCTTCATTTTCTTAATTTCGTTCTGGAACGTTTGCATGATTGTTTGGGTTCACTCTTTCTCTCTTTTTGTTTGTGCATTTTGCTTCATTTTTGTTTTCTTCTTATGTGATTCTTTCGCCGTTCTTCGAGAAGAACCCGTCCAGTGTGTGTGTGTGTGTGTGTGTGTGTGTGTGTGTGTCCATATACATGGAGAGAGTCGGAAGAACTACAGAGGACCCCAAACTCCTCAGAGGCACATTTCACTTTTTCATCCAAATTTGTGTCCCTCAATTTGAAATATTCCACAGAGTGATTATCTAATTCCTCTGCCTTTCGGTTTTTGTTCTTTCAATGTTCTCTCTCTGCTGCAGTGAAGCAAAAGACACCCAGGGTCAGCATCCCGATCTGGATGCGGCTGCCGAGTTGATTCAGAGAAGATGGAGAGAACACAAGGAAGACATCCGGGCAGAAGCAGAAGAGATAGCCAGACAGCAGATTGAGTCCTTGGCGTTCCAAATGACAGAGGCAGCACTCACAGGCGCAATCTCTGACTGGCTTTCTGAGCAAGAGAACGAAAAAGAGAGCATTGGGGATGGGGAACGAGCCTATGCGTCTGCATTAGCAGACAAAGAAAAGCCGGAAGAAAAAAGTTTGAGCTCCAGTGCTGACATGCATTTATGGGGTCTCGGTTCCTCTCCTTCATCCGACCCTCGCGCCTTTGCAGAAGAGGACAAGGGGAAGCAGAAAGATTCGTTGGAGCATCTCGATAATGGGGGGGGCAGAGAGGGAGAACACCTTGAAAAGCCGTCAAACAAGCCGGGGAACGAGAAAGAAGAAGAGAAAGAAGCCGACGGCCCCCTTGCTGACTGGTTCGGATTGCCCCCCGATGACGATGCGAAGGGAGAACAAGAGGATGAGGAAGGAAAGATACACAATGAAGGTAAAGAAACGCATGACGTCAAAGGTCATGCGAAGGAAAATGAGAAGGCAGAGGACGAAGGTTCTCCTCAGCCAGCCAATGAGGCAGAGGGTCCTCCCTTCAGCAATCAACCCGGCCTAGACCCAAACCAAACTTTGAATCCTCCAATTTCTCCAGCGCCTTCCCAGGAACTGCAGACCCCAATTGAGACGCAGACAGAAGAAGAGAGAGGCAAAACAGAACAGACGGAAGAAACGGAGCAACGAAGCGAGGAGTCAGTCAGCAGTTTTTATTTATCCTTTGATCTTTATTTCTTCCCCCTTACTTGCTTCCTATGTCCTTCCTTCCTCTCCATCATTCCATTCTGGCCTCCTTTCCCCGAATCCATTCTTTCTGACAGCAACACTTGATGCTTTCATTTCTCATGTGTCCGGCAGCAGAGAGTGATTACCTGCATAGAAGATGCATGGTGTTTGGAGGCCTACATGCAAAACAGTTTTGTGTCCACCTAGAAAACATCCTTCGACAACACATCAAACCTTGGAAGTTGTTCAGGGTTTCAAGAGAGGAAATACTCCATTATGCAAATGCTCGGTTCGTTATCTGAAAGCCTACCACCCTTCTCCACTTCCTTCAGGTATCATTTTTTTTTTCAGCATCTCCTCACCTACATATGTCCATGAATGCAGCAACAGCAGCGATAATGAAGAGAGATCATCGCGGCCCGATTCTGCCAGCGCCGGGACAACAGAAAAAGGGAAAAACGATGAAAAGCCCCCGCAGCCTTCAGCGCTTCTCCCCCCCATGCCCCCCAATCGCGACGCTCACGGGCTCTATCCCTCCCCCTCCTCCCCCACGGCTTCGCCCAGGAGTCCCTACAGCAGTCCCCGAGAGATGAAACCCATCGAAAGGGACCCATTCACACCGCCCCTCCTCCCACCCTCCCAAGGTTCTCCTAGATGTGTCCACCAATGCAGAAAGTTCGGAACTCCAGCATGCGCCACTGCAGCTTCTCGGGAGCCCTCCCCGCTGTCTCCTCCCGTCACACCACGTAGAGCTCTGAGGACCAACACAGCGGGGGGTCAGACAGACGTTGGAGGGGGAGGGGCGACTCTTACTCCTGTCTTTTCCCAGCGTTCTTTTGCGAGGGGAGAAGGAGAAACGACTCCAAGGCCACGGACGCCTATCCACGATCACGCGCCACCCTCTCTCCCCATCCCTCCCCCCCCAAACTTCCTTCCACCCACCTTCAAGCCCCCCTCCTTCGGAAGAGAAAAACCTGCAGAGTCGACTTCTTTCAGCGCCGTCAATCTGCAGAAGTGAGTCCAGACTGGAGCTTTAAAGGGAACGGAAGGGAAGGGAAGCTTCAACGAGGTCTTGATTCTGTTCAGTCTTCGAGTCAACGTTCATTCTTTGATTGACTTAGCTTGCCGAGGCGCTCCTCTTGCTTCCATCACATCTTTCTTTCTTTCTTTCTTTCTTTCTTGCTTTCTTTCTCTCTTTCTCAGCTGCCTGCTTCCCGTCAGCGGCCATCAGAGCCCTCCAAGGCTCAAGGCACTTAAATAGTCACTCCTTCTTCACTCCTTTAATTCTCCACTCTCCTCTGATCTCCTCTGCACTGCCCCAGCCACAATGTAAACGTCTTCGCCCTCATGGAACACGGCAAGTGTGCCCGTTCCCACTGCGGCCCCTTGTTTCTTTCCAAATTTCTGTCGACCTGTTTTTGCATGTACACGTGTGTGTGTGTGTGTGTGTGTGTGTGTGTATGTGTGTGTGTGTGTGTGTGTGAGTGTGCAGGGAATGGCGACCAATCCAGTTCCGTTTCTCCGGAGAGGACAGAGAGAGGGACTCCCCCTCCCGGCCAGGCGTCTCTTACGGGAACGGGAACGGAAACTCTCCGAGATCCAAATCCGGCCACTGGCTGGACCAGCCCACCCTCACTCAAAAGCAGCGACTGAAGGAAGCAGCCGCACTCAGCCAAAGTACGAGGCGCCTGTCCTCACTGCCCGAGGGCGTGCACGAACACTTCGACAGGAACGCAATTTTGGCCCCCTTGAGAAAGAGAGAGGAGATCATTCAAGTCGGGGCCTCTCTCTCTCTCCTCAACCCTGCAAACCCTTCTAATCAGCACACAAACAGAATGACATCGCCCCGACGTGTGAGATAGAAAACTTAAAAGAAAGGCCTAGGCCCAGTAAAGACAGCTGAGTTTGTGGGAAAACAGATGTAAAACTTTTTTAAGACCTGAATTAATGCATATCTTTACTATCATTATCATCGCTTAATGATATTCAAAGTTCATGCAAGTTCAAAACAGAAATTTGTCTGAATCTTACAACTTTATCTTTTTTTTTTTTTTAATTTCTAAAACTTGTGAATCATTTATATCACATCTGTCTGTGTTTTAAATATAATATTTTTTTTTTTTTGAATTAAATTTTTTGAATGGAGTCTAGATTCTGACTCTAGAATGGAATGCCAGGGGCTGGGGGTCTGGGAGATACATTTGAGGTCTGTTCCTAGCACGTCCGCCTTACTTTTATCCTTCCATCCCTATACGCAACAGTCGTTACACGGCAACATCTCTGGCCACCAAAGGGGTTAAAATAAATTTTCGCATATGCCCAGGCATGCATAGGCATGTACAATTTTAATTAAATATATTTTCTTAAAAACATGTGATGATACAACTACTAGTATATAGTACATCTTCTAGTACATCTCATCCTTTATCCCACATCCATAGGCAGTCGGTCTGCAAACCACACATTCATACACGAACCTGTCAGTCGCTGCCAAGTTGCATTCAATTGGGAAAGGAGTGTGATTGATTTGCACACGAACACCTCGATCCTGTTTGGGACTTCAGCTGCCAGGGTCAAGAGAAGGCTGGAGCAATGGTTAGCAGCCGCACAATGTCCGTGTGGCCGTTTTCAGAGGCCCGCATCAGGGCTGTCTTTCCGTTCTCGTCCTGCACGTCTACGCTGGCCCTTGCGTCGACCAGCAGCCGCACAATGTCCGTGTGGCCTTTGTCAGAGGCCGAAATCAGGGCTGTCTTTCCGTTCTCGTCTTGCATGTCTACGCTGGCCCTTGCATCGACCAGCAGCCGCACAATGTCCGTGCGGACGAAATCAGAGGCCCAAATCAGGGCTGTCTTTCCGTTCTTGTCCTGCATGTTCACTTTGGCCTTTGCATCGACCAGCAGCCGCACAATGTCCGTGTGGCCGTAGAAAGAGGCCCAAATCAGGGCTGTATTTCTGTCACTGTCCTGCATGTCCACGTTGGCCTTTGCATCGACCAGCAGCCGCACAATGTCTGTGTGGCCGTTTTCAGAGGCCGAAATCAGGGCTGTCTTTCCGTTCTTCTCCTGCATGTCTACGCTGGCCTTTGCATCGACCAGCAGCCGCACAATGTCCGTGTGGCCTTTGAAAGAGGCCCAAATCAGGGCTCTCTTTCCGTTCTTGTCCTGCATATCCACGCTGGCATTTGCATTGACCAGCAGCCGCACAATGTCCGTGTGACCTTTGCAAGAGGCCAACATCAAGGCTGTCTCTCCCGTTTCCTCATCCCTAACATCGACATTCACAGTCCTGCTTTCGCGAATCAACCGGCCAATCACCTGCACGCCCATGCAGTACAGCAGTATTCAGGATCCGTGGCGCTGTGTGTAGTCGATTCCTTGTCAAAGATGACTGATCAATCCAGAAAATTGCGGCACTGAGAGAGGAGATAGAGGAGAGAGAGGAAAAAGAGAGAAACGGCGCTCAATGATTTCTCCTGAAGGCTTTCAGTCCAGCACTGCCCGTGAGGACGAAGGTCGTTCCGCAGACAAAGGAAAAGAATCACATCGCTATACATCGCTGTAAGCATACGGCAATTCAGCTGACCTCTGTCATTCCAGCCGAAGCCAGAAGGCGCAGGTTGGCATCAAGAGGACAGGGTCCCTCTGCCGGAAAGAGACCGGCCAGCCCTCTTTGCAGCCCCTCCATGTAGACCTTTTTTGAATCGTCATCGCCTCTACGAGAGACGTCTAGAGCTTCGAAGCTGACAGCAGTGATGCTTCCCAATTTTCCGAAAGCGCAAAGCAAACGCTCAAGACTGAGTGTCAGTTCTGAAGACTCTTCTAGAGAGGGAAACCAATGTCCTAGTGCTGCATCGTCGAACGGCGACCCCCTCAGGTCGAGCACTTGAGGTTGCAGTCTGGCTGCTAACGACGGGTCAGCAACAACATACTCCACTAGGGCAGCCAGTTGGAGAGCTGCTTGGGGATCCATTTGCTTTCGAGCTTCTCGGGAGGAAGCCCAGGAGCCGTCTCAAAACACCCGCAGTTTGTGTATGGATCGGTGGAGAAAGTTTTTGTACAGCGCCTTCACACCTTCTGCATCGGCTTTTCCGTTTGTGAACTTTTTCGTGTCAAGAGTCTCACCGAATCTCAGCGGGGTGGCGGGGATACGGAGGGAAGGTCTTTCCTGTTTGCTGTCGTCACTCAGAACCTGAGCGGGGGGCTTGAAGGCTGTGACTGCAGACTCAAACCAGCACCCCCCCCTCTCGATGTACTTTGTGGGGTTTGCAGCGCTTTCAGGTACTGCTGTAGAGCGGATGACGTGTGTGTGCGGGCTGCTGTAGATGAGGTCCATTTTGCTCAGACCTTCTTTGAATAGCGCGTCTTGAGCATCTGTGCGTCTTCCACCCGGAGGATGTTGGAAGAGGGACAGGTAGTCCCAAAATACAAACACAGTCACCGGAGAGCCTTCCTGGGCCCACCAGTGCTTCTCTAGTTGCTCGAGGACACTTCGGAGACGGAAGCCCTCTGGGTCGGGATGCTCTTGCGACAGCCACGGATAACTGACAGCCACAAGCCTGAAAGGCGCTCCAACAGGGTGTCGGAGGTCGGCTGCAAGTGTGCAAGCGGAAAAGGGCTCACAAACTACTCCAAGATCTTTCGTTGCTTCTGCTACCTTTTGACGGTAAGGCAACTTCGCACCTTTCTTCAGCAGGGACCTGAGGAAGTGCAAAGGCCAGAACGCGACGGCTTTGCTGTCAATCAGGGACCTCAAATCATTCCACTCCGACACCATTTCTGTCGACCAAGGATCGACCATTCGCTCTCCACTCTTCAGTCTCTCTACCACCAGCATCTTTCCAGCCTCTTCGGCAACTGCAAGTGCTGTGTTTCCGCTAGTGTCCTTCAAAGAGGGGTCTGCTCCCCGTCTGAGCAGGAGCTCTACGAAAAGAATGTGCCCTCCTGCCGCAGCACGAAAGAGGGGCGTCCGGCGCTGTGAGTCAGGAATATTCACGAGAGTTTGGGTTGCACTGCCCGGCCGTGCAAGGAGAAACTCCACCATCTCGACATTTTCCTTCTGTATTGCAAGCATCAAGACGGAATTTCCTTCTTTGTCCTGCATGTCCACGCTGGCCTTTGCATCGACCAGCAGCCGCACAATGTCCGTGCGGACGAAATCAGAGGCCCAAATCAGGGCTGTCTTTCCGTTCTCGTCCTGCATGTCTACGCTGGCCTTTGCATCGACCAGCAGCCGCACAATGTCCGTTCGGCCGCCGTAGAAAGAGGCCCAAATCAGGGCTGTATTTCTGTCACTGTCCTGCATGTCCACGTTGGCCTTTGCATCGACCAGCAGCCGCACAATGTCCGTGTGGCCTTTGTCAGAGGCCGAAATCAGGGCTGTCTTTCCGTTCTTGTCCTGCATATCCACGCTGGCATTTGCATCGACCAGCAGCCGCACAATGTCCGTTCGGCCGTTTGCAAAAATCAGGGCTGTCTTTCCATATTGGTCCTGCATGTCTACGCTGGCCTTTGCATCGACCAGCAGCCGCACAATGTCCGTGCGGCCTTTGAAAGAGGCTAAAATCAGGGCTGTTTTTCCCGGGAACGTGTCCTGCTGCATATCCACGTTGGCCTTTGCATCGACCAGCAGCCGCACAGTGTCCGTGTGGCCGTTTTTAGAGGCCCACATCAGGGCCGTCATTCCGTTCTTGTCCTGCCAGTCCAAGTTCAGCTTGCCCCTTCCGCCCTCGATGATGTGCTTCACCTTCAGGAGATCCCCCTTTCTTGAGGCGTCGGTGAGGGCCTGTGGGTCTGTCTCCTCTGTCTCCTCTCCTGTTTGTTCTGGAGGGAAGGGAGCTGGAGGGGAACCCTCGACGCTGCAGCAGTCATGCAAAACCGCATGGAGGCAAGAAGATGTTTCGAGTAGGTCGACACCCGTTGTCATGAAGACAATTATTACCTTGAAGCAAAAAAAATGAGACAGAAGAGACATGGCCTGACGCGGAACCTTCAAGATTGCACTGAGGAAGTTTAAATGACAACACCGTTGGGACGATGCAACTCGGCATGGACGTTGCATGGGACGATCGATCGACAAGCTTGGTAGGTAGGTAGGTAGGTAGGTAGGTAGATTGACTGAATTGCATGAGAGGGGGGAGCTGCAGGATCACTGACCGCTGATTCGAGTCAGCTTCTGTCGTGTGTGAAGTTGACGTCCTCCCTTCCCCTCCTCCTCCATTTCCTCCTCCGACTCTCTGCCCATTTCCTCCCGGTCCCGGTCCCCGTTCATAACATCCCCCCTCCCCATTCCCTCCCCATTTTCGAGAATTCTGCAGAGATGCACGAATACAGGCAGGACACGGCAATGACCGGCTACAAGCTGTCTACGCAAAGTCGCAAATGGAGACAGAAAAGCCTGTACACGCGTGAAGGGATACAATGCATTCGTTCGCAATTTTCGGCATGACACTTTTAGAATGCACCCGCAGGCTTGAATTTACTGAGTGTGGCAACTCGTGTCAGACTGCGATGCGGCATTGCTGGCAGCGCGGGTCAGATGGAGTGGTCCAAACGTACACCACAAAAAGGAGTCATGCGTGCAGGAAGGTTATCTGACAAGAGCAATTGCAGGTGTCTGACCTGTCTGCGGCGGTCTGGTATTGCGAAACAGAACTCCAGCCCCCCCCAGCGGAGCCCTCTCCTTCTTGCGCTTCTCGAGAATCGCAACGACGTCAGGAAAGTACTCCTCCATTTTTGAGACAGATCGATGAATAAATCAATATGTATGAGGTTCCTGCAAGCAGGAAGAAAGGCGCAACAAGAATGCCTCGTGAAAAAATCTTCTGATGCAAAACCGGAAATTCAATAGAATCTGCGCTTGTGTGGTATGTGTTCGTATCGTGTGTACAGGATCACACGGATGCCGATATCCTTCCTCTCTCAGTCAGAGCAATGGACGGCCTGTTTATAAAGAGTGCTTGCTGTACTACAAAGGTCAGACAAATTCGAAAGAAAACCGATTGACGTTCTGAACCGGCTTTGACTTTCATTGAACGTACCTGTGTCCTGCCTTTCCCTCCAGTGGAAAGTTGAAGGCAGATCTGCGAAGGTAAGAGTGATGACGTTTTGGCACTCGCAGATGAACACAGACAGATGTTGCGCAGATGCCAGTCTGACAGAATCCGGCTCCACGATGCTCCAAGGTTTGGCAAGGCGGAGCAGCCAGACAGAAAGCGTTTGCACCTCTCAAGCAGAAAGGGGAAGCACGGCTCGAAAGAGGCGAGTGCAAGAGGGATTCTGCACCAGCAAACGAACACAGACCGAGCAAATGGAAACTGTTGCGAAGACACGAGTGACTATATATGCTCTGGCCCTTCAATTGTGCATGATGTGACCATTCGATCAGCCCTGCACCCTTTGCATCGATCATATATATGCATGGATGAATCTGCATGCATGTACGGTTTTCATACGGTTTTCTTTTTCATTTTTGATTTTTTTTTCCCTGCATGAAAGCGGTCTAAGCGCTCTCATCGCGCACGCGCGTCGACGAGAGAGTCGGAGAGACGCGTGCGACGTACGGGCGCAAAATATGAGAGCAAATGTGACATGGTGTTTGCCCAATGTTTGCCTATGAGTGGGTTTGAATGAGGAAGTAAATGAACAAAACTAGTATGAAAAAGACGAAGACAATCATTATGCATACGAATGCATATATGCAAACTACAATTAAAAATGTTTAGAAAAATAATATGAGAATTACTATTTGGTTTGTCCCTCCTGTCCGGCCACCTTATGGCGTCCAGACAGAAGGTAAAGCGAGGATAAGAACCTTAGGAAGATCTAGAGAAGGAATGTGAGCAACACTCAGTCAGGCAACAGTTTACAGAAGGTTTGTCCCTACATCAGTTTAAGTTCTAGCGCGATCTGGTATTCCAATCAGCTGGATTCATTCTATCATACACGGTTTCTACTCATTCCTCTCTCTCTCAGACTCTAGAGCTCTCTTGATCTATGGTAAACAGACATCAGACTCAAACGATGCTATCCGTTGCTTGAGTAATATGTTATATGCTTGAATACGAAGGTCAAACTCGATCGATTTCAATAATTTTGATTGACGCGCGCGACACGTACGAAACAAAGCGCGGCGGCGGAGCTTGGTGTCGGCATGCAGGCTTATTCAGATATAGCGCATGCGAAGGTCCAGAG
Source organism: Chromera velia (assembly GCA_018398765.1). Classification (NCBI taxonomy): domain Eukaryota; family Chromeraceae; genus Chromera; species Chromera velia. The sequence continues at coordinate 34,014 of JAHBMJ010000223.1, read as the reverse complement.
GGTGACGCCACAGGGTAGGACTCCACAGATCCCCCCCGGCCACAGACAAAAAAATCGCGTCCTCACGATCAACAAATAAAAAGACCAAGCATGCGCTTCAATGCCCACAATAGATCTTATCCAAGTCACCATAGATGTTGTTAGAATTCCGAGAACTCCATCTCGATGGCATCTATGTCAAAATATTCAAGGGCCGGGGCGCCACGTGAATTAGAACGATCTCAAAGCGCCACGATGTATAAGGTATGCTCGCAAGTCCAAGATCACCCAGACGTAGGTATGCGACGCAGATACTGATGGTACCAATAAGAGCACTTGTCCACCATGTGTGTATGTTGTCGATCGGAAGACTCGATCGAAGTCGTGGGTCTCCAGCACCAGCCAGTTCGGGAGTACGACGGCCATGTGCATGCGTCTAACTCAGCGTCATCGAATTGTTAGCAGCTACAAAGGGATGAAGAGAAAAGAAAAGGGTGCAGCTACACACTGCTCTACTCATAGCTTCCTGAAAGCTTGTTTCTGTGTTGGCCATCCTCGTTCTCACTAAGCTACCATGCCAAACCAAGTGACTTCAGAACACTCTGTCATGACCTCACTCCTTGAGGTGCATTGCTCTGATTGTTCGATCGTTTACTTCATGAGCAGCCATCACCAGCTTCAAATCCTTCCACCTTCTCACTGTCAGTCGAGAGGAACGGTGCCACCGGGGTTTACCAACTCATCATAGGGGAACCCGACCACGCGGCAGCAGTCACACACTTGACTTTTCGTACTTCAGGCCTGCCGTTCCCTCAGGGGCATCAAATACATCCAATGCCTCCTGGCTCAACATTAAGATCGAAAGTGCGAGTCTTCTCGGCTTCCGACAGCGTGTCACTTTGCAGCAGAAAGAACTTTCTCAGCTCTGCTCTTTTGGAGGGGAGTCCCGACGACTTCATGTGTGTATGTACACAATGGATGGAGTGGTTGTAGGGCCGTGGCACACTCAGCCTCCTGCTAAGCGCCCATATCTTTCGCATCATTTCGACGCAAAAGGATTATCGCACAAAGGTGCCAACCACCATGAATAAGCGCACACACCACCTGACAGAGTCAGACCATATGCGGACAGTCGTTCATGTGCAGACACGTACGCAGCAAACAGCAGAGTCAACGCCGGACATGCACACGCCGGTTCCGATCGATCAGGTACAGAACTAGTCATACACTCACAGAACAGCAAGCAAAAGAAGCAATCTACTGGCCGTTTTATTTGTGATGTACTCGTAGACGGCAATCTCCGTGAGACGGAGTCACTCGAAAGTCCAAGCAACACCAACCAACATCTCCACGATCGGTTCCATGCATGCAGAGGTCTCCGATCCACTTCTCCAATCAGGAACGCCACCCCGAGTTCCCAGTCCACCACAATGATTTCGAAAAGAGGGCTCCGGGCAGCTTGGGACGCAAGGGGACACTGAATTCCCCTACTCACGGTCTTTGCTTGACCGTGCCCGTATCGTTGCAATCGGCTTTCAACTGTTGTGCAAAAGGAAGATCTGATCTCCATCACAGAAGCTACACGAGAGTCGACACTCATCGAGCTAAGCGTTCACCACAATGCTTTATCCCTCCTGTCCGGCCATCTTATGGCGTCCAGACAGAAGGTAAAGCGAGGATAAGAACCTTAGGAAGATTTAGAGAAGGAATGTGAGCAACACTCAGTCAGGCAACAGTTTACAGAAGGTTTGTCCCTACATCAGTTTAAGTTCTAGCGCGATCTGGTATTCCAATCAGCTAGATTCATTCTATCATATACGGTTTCTGCTCATTCCTCTCTCTCTCAGACTCTAGAGCTCTCTTGATCTATGGTAAACAGACATCAGACTCAAACGATGCTATCCGTTGCTTGAGTAACATGTTGCATGCTTGAATACGAAGGTCAGACTCGATCGATTTCAACAATTTTGATCGACGCGCGCGACACGTACGAAACAAAGCGCGGCGGCGGAGCCTGGTGTCGGCACGCGGGCTCATTTAGATATAGCGCATGCGAGGGTCCAGAGGGCGGCGCCACAGGGTAGGACTCCACAAATTCTTGACAGTTGTTTGTTTATACATATATAAGTTAGACCCTCTGACCACGTACTCAGTTATCTAGTCAATTGCCGTTTAGAAGAGGGTTTCATTACTGACTCTGCTCATACGTTGAGCTGCTTTGACATCCTTTTGTCTAGGAAATTGTTTTTCTTCGTCTTTTTTATGATTGTGTACACGTTCTCGTCAAAAAACGAAAAAATAACTTCTATAATTTCCTAAATATTTTTTTTTACACAAGGATATACCTCCAAAAAAGCTTTGTGGAACTCTAAACATGACAAACAAAAAGTGGAGAATTTTAAACCCTAAAAGCCTTCGACTTTTATACAGGATATATATTGAAAAGAATATATATGTATATAATATAATTTTATGAAAATTAAAGCCTACACCGTTAAAAATTAGCTCTGAGCAGATCGACCCAGGTCACCCAGCCAACCGTATATAAGCTTTATTAAAAGATGGACATATTTAAAGGTGATTTCCATGTAGCAAATCCTGTTCACGTTTTCATTTTACTACATTGGTATGCATAATCGAGTCAATCATTCACTGTCATACTCAATATTTTTCGAAATCAAGTTCATCAAACCCCCCTTGGGCTAAGATATTATCAAGGTCTTCAGGAGATGCAGAAAGCAAGAGAAGACAGTGGGTGCCCTCAGGGAGGGCAGACACAGCTCGAGCACGTCTCTCTCTTTCTCTTTCGGCATTGAACAAGCTCCCTGACGGACTCCCTTCCATCTTCCCATTCTCGTTGTCCACCAGTCGCTCTGAGGAGGAACCACAGAGAGACTCAGAGTCTCTGTCCGGAGTCTCGGAGTCTGTCAGGGAGACGCAAAACCACTCATCGACATTCATTCGAATCGGATCTGAATCAGGCCTAATCGGGACTCTTTCAGTGTCGCCTTTATCATCTTTACTGGAAGCTGCTTGCTTGTCTCTGCCTCGGTTCCTGCCTTCCACTCCCGGCTTCCTCCTCATCTCCACACATGCCCAGGAGACCTTGGGCGTTTGTTTATTCAGAGTTTCAAGGAAAGTCAGCAGAGCGGAATCGCTATCCTCCTTCACAGCGCGTCTCCGCTTTCCCTTTTTTCTTCTTCCCTTTCTCTTTTCCCCTGTCCCCTCCCTCACACTCTCAGGGTCGCTCTCCGACTCCGATCCGGAATCGTCAAACAAAACAAGGGCGTATCTTCTTTCATGACTCACTACTGCAAACGGACTCCGAGCTGCATATGCCAGTGCAGCACTCCCCCCACTGTCTCTGTCAACATTCGAAACGCCCGAGATAGACCCTACCGCCCCTCCCCCCCTTTCGCACACACACCGTTTGAGGAGTGCAGTCAAAGTGCACGCCAGGGCAGTGGCAGCGCTGTGCGCGTACAAAACATCAGACGCCATGAGGACGTCAAACAAACCGCCCCATTCGCTGATAGTCGTCAACTCCTGGGGCCCCGTCAGTGCAGTCTCTTCCGAGTTTGGGACTGTTCCCAGACTCAAGTTGGTGTTTCCCTTCCTGGCCTCCCGTCTGATGAAGCCTTCAACGTTAAATGAAGAGCTCCACTCAAGTTCGCACACGTGAAGTGCGACCTCCTCAGACACACGTTTTTCGTCTGTGGCTGTAGAGGTTTCCTCTCTCGCTTCCCCGGTTGTCCTATTTGAGGAGGAGAAGGTCTCTACAGAAAGGCGACACAGGTGAAGAGCCGTCCGATTGGCATCCGTCAGCAACACCGTCTTCGCACCTGCATGCATCCATGACCGATCTCACAATCAAGTGCCCATGCATGCAGCCACCCACCCACACGCACACACACACACACACACACACACACACAAAGAAAGAACGCAAAACAGGGAAAACAGGGAACGACAAAAAAAAAGAGAGACAGAGAAAATAGAGGGGAAAGGAAGAGAAAATGAAGGGCACAAAAAAAGGGACAACAGCATACGAGGAAATCGACAAGCGGTACGAAGAAAAGTCACGGAGACACAAAGCAAATACATAGAGATGAATCCAAGAAACAACAAACCAAGAATATCGACTCACGCACCCATGCAGGCCGCCACCATTCCACACAGCCCCAGACCACAGCCCAACTCAAGCACCCGTGCACACGCAACCAGAGGGTTGCCCCCCTTCCCTCTTCCTTTCCCCTTTGCTGTTCCTGGGGTTCCCCTCCCTTCCTCCACAGATTGCTCTGCATCACCCGCATCACCACCATCTGCCTTCATGCCCTCATCACCCACCCTTCTTCCAGTCGCGTGTCTGTTTAAAAGGAAATGCAGCAGACACTGCAAGGACAAATGGACGAGAGCAGCGGACAGAAATAAATGAAAGTTTTGCAATATGCTATCCTCACGCCATACAGAGCAAAACATGCACACACACACATACACACATACACACACATACACACATACACACACACACACACACACACACACACACACACACACACACGCAAGCACGCACCACCCTGGAGAGAAAGAGTGATAAGAAGAGAGAGAAAGAGAGAGAGAGAGAATGAGAGAGTGAGAGAGAGAGACGCAAGCACGCACCACCCTGGAGAGAAAGAGTGATACGAAGAGAGAGAAAGAGAGAGAGAGAGAGTGAGAGAGTGAGAGAGAGAGAGAGAGAGAGAGAGAGAGAGAGACGCAAGCACGCACCACCCTGGAGAGAAAGAGTGATAAGAAGAGAGAGAAAGAGAGAGGGAGGGGGAGAGCAGAACCAAAACCGCTGACCGCCGATGCTCCACTCCACAATTCGCACCCGGTCAGATCATTTTTGTCCTTTTCGGATGCGATCGCGACGCTCTCAGCAAGAAACCCTCCCCCTGCAGCATCTCTGTGTCTCTGTATCTGTCCAACGGGAACGGCTGCACCCCCCTTGTCGCCGTCTCCGTCTCCGCCAGTCCCTCCTCGATCATCTCTCAGCACCAAAGTTATCTTACAGTCGTGACCCGCACCGAGTACTTCAAAATCTCTTGAGCAGACGTAAAGCTCATCGAGACTTGTCGTCATCGTGTCGTCTCACGAGGCCTTGTTCTTTTATGTTCTTTTGGATCCGCACGCAGACTGAGACTGTGTCCGTGTTCTTTCAATACCACCTTTTCTTTTCTCTTGTGCTAGATTTTCGGCACTCAAAATGGACTGCTTGAAGAGTGACCGAAGACCCGAAGACCCACGGGGAGAGCACGCAAGACCCCAAAGCTGTCGTGAGAAAAACCAAGGAAAAGCCCTCGAGCAGTTTTTAGAGGTTAGGGCTGAAGGAGACGGACGACCCGGAGACGCCGACTATTTGCACTGCAATTGTCAGTAACACAATGGTGGCACTGGGTCCGCTTCGAAATGAAGCATGGCACATCTTACAGCTTCTTCTGACATACATTTTTTCCACTAATTATGATCGAAGTTCCACACACGCGATGCATGCAAGAGAGATGAGGAGATCATAAATGATCATATAATAGGAGATATTTCGCAGGAGCAAGGAGATGCAAGGTCTGAGCGCGCGCCGCGAATGCGCGCGGGCCATGCATGCGAAGAATTGCGAAGATACATTGAAGAGCCTCGATCCATTCATCTCCATCATATCTCCATTAATTAGTCCATTCTGCCTCCTCTTGAACGCTTGTTTTCGAGACTTCGATCGCACAATTGCCAGTTGCACACTGCAGACGGGAACACACATTAACATATGCCTTTGCCAGAAGCGCTAGACGCTCTCGAGTGGTAGGTCCATCTTCGTTTGCCCATTTCATATTTTCCTACAAGCAAGGTCACCTGATTCTTCTTTAGAGGTTGACCAGGCTCCCCTCCTTCCCTTTGCTCCGATCGGAAGACCCGTCAGATCCATTTGGAGGGAAGCAGGAGAATATTTCTTTCTTTCCGTCTGGGCACTCAAGAGGGCGATCGTCGAGCTGTCTTTCTTTCTCTCCCTCAAGACGAAGACGTCTCTCATCTGCAGACCGTCTACCTCTGTCTGCCTCTGCTTCACGCAAACCGGCTGACACACTGAGCCATGGCCGACCAAGCGTTTGAGGAGGCTGCGGCTCACGCAAAGACCTTCAAGTCTGCCTCCAACACGCAGCTGTTAGAGCTCTACAAGTGAGTGAGTGGGTGAGTAAGGGGGTGTGCCTCTCTCCCTCTCAGAGACGCCTCTCAAGAGGATACGTGCACATCACTGGTGGATTATATTGATGATAACACACATTCACTCGCATTCTCTTTTTCTCCCGGTTCTTCCTTGTGCATCTTCATCAAACAGACAGAAACACGTTGTTTCATTCATTCCCGTTCCTTCACCCTGACAGTCAACCCACAGACGTGCGGCCCACAGCGACTCCGACGATCAGCGCGAAGCATGGGACGCACCCTGCATGTGTGTGGACTCTCAGGCTCATGTCAGATGAAGGGAATGATTTTGGAATCGGAGCCGGGCTGTGGCAAGTCAAGTTGAATGCTCAGGAGAATGCAACTACAAAGAATTCTGAGCATCTCTGAGGGCAGCTCCATGATGAAGAATGTCTTTTCAATTTGCTCAAAAGAGACCAGCTGTGCATGCATTCATTCATTGGGATTTGACACGTCTGTTGTCGACACAATCAATGATTGCATGCAGATACTACAAGCAGGCGACCAGCGGAGATGTTACCGGGAAGAGGCCGGGCATGTTCAGCCAGAAGGAGAGAGCCAAATTCGATGCATGGACGAGCGTGAAGGTGGGTGGGTCACTGCAGGGGCCTGAGGATTGTTAGGAGAATGTGCATGAAGAAGGACCTTCCGATAGACAGCTGAAAAATCGCACACGCACACCGACATGAAGGTGGATGGTGATTCAGATTGGTTAATTGAGTCCACACTGATGCCGTGTGCCAGGAATCCGTGTGTCTGACATCATTCATGTAGGCAGGCTTCGATGGATGCCCCCCCCCGCGTTGCCTCCCGTTCCCCCAAATTCCGTTTTGAGAGACAGACAGATAATTTCGTCGCAGTAATCTTCAGGAAGAACGGGAGGAAGACAGGCACGGGGCGGGGCAGAGGAGCGCTGAGGCAGGCAGGCAGGCAGGCAGGTAGCAGGCAGGCAGGCAGGCAGGCATTCAGGCTTGGTGGCCGCAACAGACCGACCGAGAGGGTGCATGGGACAATTCGGGTTGTGCCGGGCAGGCTGCATGAAGAAAGTGATTGCATCTCCTGATTTCTTTCGGTGCTCAATCACACGGAAGGAGAGGCGAAGAGGAGAGAAGAGAAGAGAGTAGAGGAGAGGACCTTTAAGCACACACACACACACACACACAGAGAGAGAGAGAGAGAGAGAGAGAGAGAGACAGAGAGACAGAGAGAGACAGAGACCGAACTGAGGCAAGTCGGATTCTCAAACTCCTTTCGTCCTTCTATTCGCCCTTTCTCGCTCGCAGATTCCTTCCTTCCCTTCCCTTCCGTTCGCTTCCCTTGTTTTGTTCATCCATCCATCCCCATCAACCCGTCGATTTATTCTTTCATCCACTCACCCCCCCGCTCAGGGCCTGGACACCGCCACTGCAAAGAAGAAATACGTTGAGACAGTCTCGATCATCGACCCTTCCTGGAAGCCCATCAGGTCCGTCCGTGCACGATCGAATGAGGCAGCCTGGGGATGGATGGATCGATGGATCGATGGATAGAGAGACATATACGCAGATAGACGATTAATATACAGATACGGAGGAAGACAGATAGAGAGGTGGGTGGATCAGATGGGAAGGAAGGAAGGAGACTAACGGAGGGGGCACAACGGAGGGGAGAGATTTGCCCGTCCCCTCTGATTTCTTCCCTTCAGACTGTCGGAAGGACGGAAAGACAGATAGACAGACGAAAGGACAGAAAAAAGAATCGACAGATAGACAGACAGACGCAGAAAGAAGCAGACACAACATGACTTAATCACTCAATCACTCCCTGCATGCCTCTGCCCCCTCCCTCCCTGCCCCCTTGCAGCCAGCCAACAGGACCTGCGAGTCCCATCCGAGAGGAATTGATGAAATGTCACCTTGAGAGGTTCGAGGCTCGTTTGGTCAAGGAAGGGTTGGCAGACGCGATGGCGATCTACCAGGCGCACAGGGACAAGCTCACGCAAGTGGGGATGAGTGACCATGAGGCCGAAATTCTTCGAAGCAGTCAGTCCACTCCACCCTTGCTGCAAGAGAAAGAAAAAAAAAAAACGGAAGGCACGTTTTGTCTGCCTGTCTCTCTTTTCGTCTTCGCTCTTTTTCCTTCCATCTGTCCTGGCCTGTCTTTGTGAGAGAGAACGAAAGAAAGAAAGACAGGAAGCCGTCTCTTGTGGCGTTATCTGTCGGCGGCACAAGCTGGAAGGGAAGAAAGACCGTCTGTCCGCCTCTGTGTCTGCTGTTGTGCACGTGAAAAGACGAAAAGTAAAAAAATGTTACTTACGAAAAAAAAAGTGACACGCACACTGGGAGTGTTCCTGCGTGAGATGGGGGGCTGCCTGGAGGCTGACAGGAGTGTTCCTGCGTGGAGAGAGAGAAGAGAGAGGATGGGGGACATTGGTCGTGCATCAATCAATCAAAAAGTGAAGGTAAAAAAAAGCAAAAAAAAGGATACGCACGCTGCGGACGGACAGGTGGACGGCCTCACTAACTGACTGACGTGCATACCTGCATGTGTTTTCTTGTTACGTGTGCGTGCGCCAGTTGTTTCATGATTTGTCGACTTGTTTGTTTGATGACAGCGTGAATGATTGGACTCCTGCTTCCTTCACCACTTCTCACAATTTATTCACCCATCTTCCTTCTCTCTTCCAGTCGGGCCCCCTATCTATCTTTTGGGTGCAGATTACGATCCGACTCTACAATACCGCAGCAATGATGCACACGTGCACAACAGTCAAGTAGGCATTATGGTTGTTGAAGCACATGAATACATTTATATCATTTGATACTCACCACCTTGATGTGCACGCGTGCAGAATGTGAAGTGACGCTCCAGCAGCGGGAGAGAAGGAAAGTCAGTCTGCTCTCTTTCCTTCTTGTTTTTCTCCTTTCCTTCTTTTTCTCCTTTCTTTCTTTCTTTCTTTCTTTCTTTCTCTCTCTCTCTCTCTCTCTCTCTCTCTCTTTCGTTCGTTCGTTCGTTGCTTCGTCAGTTTATTCTCCCTTTCGTTTGTTCCTTTTTTTTTTTTCCTCTGATCTTCTGCTCCGTTGTGACTCGTTACGACCGGGGGAAGAGAAAGCGAAAAGCTGCCTGATCGCTGCACGGAGGGGCAACGGTGGGCGACCCGCACAGTCAGTAGTGACGCGGTTGTCTGCCTTTTCTTCCGTGTGTCTGCTCTCGCCCTGCTACAGGCTGCCCTTTTTTGATTCCTTCTCGACCGACCTGCTCTCTCTCCATCGATGAAGTGCGTGCGTCAATCTGACGCGAAAGTGGGCGGCGCATCCCTGGTTGCGTCAGCGGAAGAGAGTGAGCTGAGCGGGTCTGGTCATGGGACGGCGGGGGCGAGTGCGGAGAGAGAGAGAGAGAGAGAGAGAGAGAGAGAAAGAAAGAAAGAAAGAAAGCATAACGAGCGAGCTGTATGAATCCATCTTGACTCACTGACGACTCCTGTGGAAGGGGCCTCTCTCAATCGTGTTTCTGTCTGTATGTGTCCTTGTGTGTGTGTGTGTGTGTGTGTGTGTGTGTGCAGTTGGAACCAGAGAAAGAGGAGGAAAAGAAGAGGAAAGGAAATTTGTGCGAGTCAGTAGCTTTCTTGTGTCCTCCCTCCCCACCCTGTTTTCTCTTCGATGGTTTTGCTCTTTCCAGCCTTTGTCCTTCCTCCCTCTCTATTTTCCTTCCAGCCTGTTTTGGTTCCTGTTTCCTCACTCTCTATTTTCCTTCCAGCCTGTTTTGGTTCCTGTTTCCTCACCCTCTATTTTCCTTCCAGCCTTACTTGCTTCCTGTTTCCTCACTCTCTATTTTCCTTCCAGCCTTACTTGCTTTCTGTTTCCTTCCTTTCTTCCTCCCTTGAACCACTCATTCATTCATTCATTCTGTCTCCTTCTTCTTCTTGCCTTCCATTTTTATGCGTGTTCCCCCCCCCATCTCTAATTCGCTCTTTCTCCTCTCCTCGTAAGTTCTGCCTGCGTGTGGTTGTGAGGTGTTGCGGGAAGGGAAGAACTTTTGCGCCCTCCCTCTCCCTGCTTCCTCCGGCCGGATCGCCCCTGAAATATTCCCCCACTATCCATGGCATGGTATGGAATGCAGCTGCGGGGACGGCGACGGGTGCTCCGTTCAGTGACTGACTGACTGACTGACTGACGGACAGCTCGATCGGACGTTCAGCAGATTGACTCGAGAGACCTTCGCCTGGTGATTCATGCATTGGAACGACCGGCGCCCCTCAGCCGCTAGCTCGGAAGGAAACTTCACAGCGCTTCAATCGAAAGCCCATTCATTCATTTCGGCCCGTTCATCCCTCCGCGCGTTCGTCCTTTATCACCGGTGATTCATTCGTTCGTACGCGTTGGTTGGGGGAGCGTTGTCCGCATGAAAAATAATAATGAAGACCTTCTTTCTTTGATCTCGCTCTGCATGGGATGCATTTCGGGACCGGGATTCCACCATGTGGCTGACTGCATGTCAACCGGCTGGCTTTTCTCAGCGTTCTCTTTCAATTGTGGACAAGCCATTCCATCATTCCATGCCTGTCGTCCAGCTCGTGCAGGGGGGCAGCTTTCTCCCCATTTTTTCCTCGTATTCGAGAGCAAAGCTGGCTACTACTATATTTTTTGACGTAGAAGAGGCTCAAGAAAAGGCTTACTTAATCATCATCAACCATTTATTACAGATAAACAGGTTATTATAAATTCTAGAATAAACTGCGTTTTCATCAAATTTTATTTTTGTTTTATGTCATCATGCATTTCACTAGCTAGCATTAAAATCATAATTTGATATAACTTGAAGTTTATAGGTACTGTATCAGTTTTCAGGTCAGTTATTTTGCTGTTTAAAAAAATAATAATAATAAAATTGGGGTTCAAATAAAGAAACTTTAAGTAACTATGGAAACCATAGTATGGAAATACATTTTTATAATGAAAACTCCGAATGTTGATACTAATTTGGTAGAAGGAGCATCTAGAGGAGCATTCATATTATAACAATAAAATTAACTCTAGATTTGAATATATTTGAATGCTATAGTCAGGCTATAGTTGGGACCATCGATTAAATTGAACAAACTTGAAAAGAAAAACAATATTGAATAATAAATTATTATATATATAGTAAAAATATATAATCATAAATACTTGGAATTTTAGTTAGAACTCTAAATAATCATGATCAGTTAATTTTATTTCCGGCGAATTAATTGTTTCTCTTCCCTATCTTCCTTTGTGATCATCTGGTAAGTCAGAGTGTGTCGCTTTAACCGGGATCGAATCCCTTTCCCGTTGTAATGATCCCCTTTTCTGTAGTCTCGACCATCTTGCATTTGCTAGGACCTCCCAGCATCCTGTAGATGATCATGCATTCTCTGTAACTCGTAAGCATCTCACGTTGGAGTACCTTCTTATCGGTCTGATCGCGCTTACGAGAAGAGGTAGAGAGAATGGCGGTGCCTGGTTGTATGTATAGGCCCGTCTGGTCGATCTGCACATGGCTCTATACCGGCAGCACCAGGCCGGCCATGAGACAATCCTCTTTGTGCGCACTTTATAAACTCCCCAACCACAAAGCTTCGATCATCAGTTGCACTGGACTTCCTTTAATTCACGTGTTGGTAGATTCGCGATCGAAGAATGACTTCTCAGTCCTTCTATGAGTTGGGGTTGGGGGAGATCTGCTCAGATCCATTCCCAACCCTACAAGTCCTCTAGCTACTTTTAGGGTCAGTTTCTAGGTCAGTCTTTCCCCACGAAAGGCGTACGTCCCGCTATAGTAAGCCGAATAGGAATACCTCTGGGCCCCACAGGCAAGAGTGATTCGTTACAAACGAAATCAGGAAGGGCTCATTGTTCATGACCACCATAGTAGGAGCGTCACAGTCACCGTCAATAACGCAGCCCGATCTGGTCACCATCTTCTACCCCTTTTTCACTTTCCAAGTGTTGCTGATGGGCATATGGAAGGGGTCTGCATACTTGTTTAAGAGCTCCTAACAGCACGAGATTATCATGTCCGTTGAGATCGGGTCGTCTTCTAAACGCTCATGATAACTGTTGAACCATGACATGTACTACATTTCCTGAGAGAGCCGGATCTCCTTCAACTGGTAGGGATGGAGCAGAGACTCTTCAGTCCACACCTATAAAACAACCACAAACTTCGGGACTGTTCGGGTTTTCTGCAGCAAAGGCATCGAGTAGGTAGTCACTCGATCTGCTCGTAAGCAGAAGCGGCTGCATCGATGGCTGCTTAGGGGGGGGGAACTCTTCTTGTCTCGGTTTGTGAGGGGTCAGTTCATGGTGAGGAGATACAGGTCACTCCTTCTGGGGATTCAGTGAGATCCCGACAGGCACGAGTTTTTTGAAGTTCGTCTCGATGAAGAGTTCATGGGGAAGGAAGCCCAGCGTATGACAGTACCAGCTGTTGGGGAACAGAGTCTGAAGTGGTCTGAAGATGCTGAGATTCGGAGGTGAACGTTCCGCTCTTCCCTGGTCGGCATGCCCCCCATCCCGGTCCTTCTGCCTCCGCAAACCTCACTGTTGGGAGAAGGAGGAGGCCGACCTTATACTGAGGGTCTCCAAAGGGGTTGATGACCTCGTCCACCTCTCTTGGCACCCCCCCAACAATGTTGGCGTTGAAGGGGAAGTTCGCCCTTACCAGGTAGAGATAGGTAGTCCACTTGGATGAACACCCTGTCAATGTCGGGGTCAGGGGGCAACCAGACTTCAAGGTGGTTGAAGAGGGTATCCATGCGATCGGGTATATACAGCCCTCCAATATCGGAAAGGAGGAACTGTATCAAAAATATATTGTCTTTAGGCAGTTGCGGATCAGCCCTCACACCCTCTGGGCAAAGACGGACAGAGATCTCCACAAGCAGCCGACTGCGACTGTTGTCCCCCTGAAACACGACCTTAGCCTGAACCTGAAAGGGGCCACTCGTCATAGAAAATTATACCAGAGGAAGGACAGTTATGGCAGAGGAGCTGAAACTGGGGCGTTCTTATCCACATCGGCTGTCAGTATAGAAGAGCCTCTAACAGCTTGATCAGAAGAACAACAGTCGGACACGACAACATAAATCCTATTCTTTTGCTGCATGAGTCGTATATAGCTTGTTTTGCTTCAGTGTTTGCCGAAAGTTTTCTCCAAGTGATTTAAGAGCGCAGCTGTAACAAAAATTGCTTGCTACCACCGTAGCGTCCTCCGCCTTGTGGCGCTTTGCTTCATGGTCTAAAGCAGCGTCCTCCATCTAGGGAGGGTACAGACAGAATCAGACAAACAATATTCGAAGACATTGTAGACAAACAGGCAGTAAACTGATTTTTTGATCGAGTAGGCAAGTGTATAGAACCTTCAGTGCCAAGCTGATAGTTTTCCGTTTCAAGCGGCTTACGATCTGCTAGACGATCTGCTTCCAGATTGAAGCCTGCTCATTTTAGACAGAAGCTGCAAAGTCACACTGAAACAGACTGACGACAATTTATTAATAATTGACTGCATGCGTGCATCGCAAATTCCGACGTGCATGCAACACTTCAACGCACGCATAACGCATGCAAACAACATTTTAACATACGCAAGCGTGAGCCTCATGTGAGTCCATCCATGTCAGTGCGTTGCGTACGTACGTACGCGTGCGTCCAAGTGTTACACGAATTTGCAGGCAGTTAAATCATGGATGGTGGCTCCAATAAAGACTCTTAACTAACGGTCTTAGTAACCTAGCAAAGTGTTTTTAACTAAATCTTGAATTGATAGGTTTAAATCATTTTGCCGCACGTTTGAAACAGAGAAAACATTTTAAAACGGTGCTATTGTAGTAAAAAAACTGTGTAAACACTTCTTTAACTATAATAGCATCTAGGATAACATAACATTTCGATCTACTCTATTTTGGTAACTTTATGGCATCTGTCAAAGTTACTAAAGTTCGGTAAGTCATCGTTCGTAACTTTAAGAGGTCGTGGACTCCAAAACTAAACTTTAAAGTTACTGGCAGCGCTATCCAGTACTATCTAAGTAACTCTTAAAGTCCGGGTATAAGTAAAGAAGAGTTAAGATCGGCATAGATCGACATATAAGTATTAAGTAGGCCTACATCTAGCTTTATATCATTTTTAGATACAATAGATATAATTATTGCATGTTTTTACCGGATTTTCATTCAATTTTCAAAGAATATACCACTGAGTTTTCAATATGTTTTCAACTAGGTCTTCAAACTGACTTCAATCAAGGCAGTCATGCATATTGACGGAGCTTGAGCCTCAAGCTTCTGTAGCCCAATGGCAGAACCTCTTCAAGAACGATCCAGAAGATGAGGACAGCATCCGGAGGAACAAGAGACGGAAATCCCTGGTCGGATCCAAAACCCTCGCACGCAGGGATAAACGCGAGCGCCTTGGCCCCCTCCACCATCGTCATCACCGCCGTCTCCAAACCCTCAAACACACCGTTGCACCCCAATTGGAACTGCAGAGGCCTCCCGCGGTTGTACGTCGAGTCCCACATTTTCCCGTGAAAGTTGGCGTTCGTATAGAAGGCAATGTAGTTGATTGAGGCTGTGCACCCCGCTTGTGGCCTCTTCATCAAATCCCCATTGATCACCGTCCGGACCTGCATGTGGATCGAGACGTTTGAATGGTACGTATGACAGGATGAATAGAGGCACACTCAGGCAGTGCAACAAGACATGCACCCAATACTTTTATGTTGTGCCAATGTGATGCTGGTACGTTTAGAACTGCGTCCATTCGCCCCCCTGTGGGACTCCCATGCAGTCACAGAAATTGATTCCCTGGTCGGGGGACAATTACTGTCTGTGCGGAAGCTTGTAGGTTTGAAGTCTGGAGCGGGACAAGCAGAGGGAAATCAAAAGAGAGAATTAAGAGAGCTACAGGGAGGGAGAAGGAAAGACCCCCCGTGCCGCAGAGGGACTTCTGCAGGCCTAGCTGTGAACCGCCTGCCTAGTGATTTGTCTGTAGAGAGATGGGGGTGGAACAGACAGAAAGAAGCACACACACACACACACACACACACACACAATATCACGCATTACATATACATACATACATACATACATACATACACAAACACACATCCATAGACATACACACACACATACACACACACACACACACACACACACACACACACACAATATCACGCATTACATATACATACATACATACATACATAGACACACACACACACACACACACACACAATCACGCACTACGATAATGACAGACAATCACAATTCAAAAAAGTGGAAGGAATGCGAAATTTGGAATTCCACACTTTGTAGCGCACATTTGCACATACCTGTAGCACAATTACAGACTGACGTACACACACTCGCATGCACAGGTGAAAAAACCCTACGTTTACATATTCACCCGCAAACCCACCCATTTTTAGAAACACGCAAACACGTACACGCGCAGACAGAGGGGGAGGGGGGGGGGCGGGTTACTGTTTTGTTTTGTGAGAACGTCTCTCAGTGTACTTGATTTTGATCAAAAAAATTTGGCAGACATGAGACTTACTTGCAGGTGCAGATATGAAAAGACATGCATTAGGAGATAGATAGAAAGATAGACAGAGAGAGATGCGTAAGCATGCAGGCACAGAGGCTCACTTAATGACGCACAACGGCCTCAGTGAGCACGCAGACTAATGCCGAAGCATGCCGACAGATAGATGGTTCGAGTGATACGCAAAAACGCACAATACAACACGATTTTTCTCAGCCTATGTATCTCTTGGTTTCTTTGTCCATCTGTCTCTTTGTCTCCCGACGCACCTTTGTCGATTTGAGAGCCATCAGTTCCTGCTTGGTGGGAAGCTCAACCCCGATTGCTGCCAGTTTGAGGTCGTCCAGCGTGTAGGTCCCCGGTGCGGTTGGAAAGAGGCCATCGAGGGAGGGTTCTTTGTACTTCCATTCAAACCTCAAGGGCTTGTCACTCACTGTGGTTGATTTAGCTGGCTTGCGTTTGGAGGTAGCGGAGACTGCACTGGAGGTGGCTCCAGCAGCCTGAGGAGGAGGGGCTGCTTGTGAAGATTTGAGCGCACTCTTCAGAGGAACTTTCTGCTCTCCATTCTGTCGGCCTGACGGTGCATGCTGTGAATTTGCCTTTTTGGTCGCTTCTGTGCCTTCCCCTTTGGCGTTGGGTGCTCCTGCAGCTCCAGGCGCCATTGCTGTGCTATGTGTCGATTTTCCTGTGTCGATTTTCCAAATCGCTTGTGCAGAGATTGCCCTTTCCGATCCTTTCTTTACGTTTGCTGTGTGAGAACAGTCCAGGCTCCAAACTATGCATGAACCCTATATAGCTTTTGGCTGGAACGTCGGACATAATTAACCGGCCGTCTATACAGTTCGTGCATGCATTCATGCAGGCTGAAATTACGCATTACTAAATTGCATCACATGCATCCATGCATGTTTTGGGAACCGCGGTTGGGGACTCGCGCGATCTCGCGCGCGTGAATTGCACATCTGACGCACGCGAGTACGCGGGAAAAGCTTCGTGGAGATGTCAGATGCTCTCCGTTGTCGCTGTACTCACACCACAGAAGTGACAGTCCACCTGGGTGATTTGACCAACGCACGCACTCGAATGTGCCATGTGCGTAGATTGACCTGCCCTGGCAGTTCCCTTTGCCTTTCTCGACCGAGGGGGGTGGTTGGAAGACGATGACACCCAAAAGATGTGCCGTCTCCTTTCTTCCGTGTTGGAGACAGGGAGCAAGTGTGCTTAGGCTCTTTGCTTTTTGTGTGCTGGGGCTCTTGTGGGACAAGGGGGAAGCTTTCCACTTTCTCATTTCAGATATGAAACGCCCGCTGCAGGCGGGCAGCTTACAGAGGGACTGCCCAAGCAAGCGCCCCGTCTCTTCTTTCTGCTCTTCTTCGTCCTCCCGTCTCTTCCACTCTGTTCAGGAAGTTCAGACCTCCGCATTCGCAGACACGCGGGAAGTCACGTCAAGCAACCTGGTTCTCTGGCTTTCAGACACTTTCAAAACAGCGATAGGAGAGGCACTGGGGCCTGAATACTCCGACGCCGACCCTCTGGTGAGTTGAAGGAAGAGAGGAGACGGCTAATGGCACATGCACCCGCAAGTGCATCGATATGGAGCTCATGCAACTGATGCCCAGTTCGGCCGCCATCTAAATGAGAGATACAGTCAAACGCAGCTATGGCAATTGCAAAGCGGGGCGGCAGGACGAGTTCTTCTTCTCTCTCTCGCTTTCTGTTCTTCACGGAGCGCATTGGTTCGCCTTAGATGTGCTTCC